>CM053792.1:835981730-836021730 GCA_028749045.1 Cupressus sempervirens
AAGTTCACTCACACTCTTGCCTTCTCAATAAATCAAAACACTTGCATACTCTCAAATGCATTAGAATCTCAACTTGACATTATATTTATATCATTCAAATTATCATGTTGGCTCAATTAAAAATTATAATGACCAATAATCATTACCACAATTGGTTGGAATTAATACTTGAAATAATTAAACTTCATTTCTCAAATTAACAAAATCCTTCATTGGCCAACCCTACTTGGTAAACATGGATCTGGGAATAATTTCCTATGTTAACAAATAGAAGCTTGGTTAATACTATGAACTTGCAAAATTCATTGGCAACCGAGTGAAGTCTGTGAACACTCACTCTAACAAATTTCTCTTTGTTAACCATGAGAACTTGATTAACTCTACTACTGCCATAATTTCCATTGATGCCCAAGTGAGCTTGGTAGACATTGTCTTCACAAAATAATCTTCAGGAATGCTCAGTAGACAAGGAAAATTACCTTGGTAACCAAGAGTGTTTGGTAAGCATTAACTGCCAACTAATATGACATTTATGTAACATCAAGGACAACACACAATTAGACAATTGTATTCAACAATCTCCCTCTTTGTTATTGATAGCAACACAATATGTCATATCACAATGAAATTTGAAAACAAAACTTTCGCTAATAGAAATTTTTCTCCCCCTTAGATTTTATACCACAAACTTCTCTAATGCATTAATATCCCTCTATGAAAGAATTTCATAGCTTTTTTCTCCAAATTTTTTTTAGATATAATAGTAAACTCTCCCTCTTTGACAACACATGCCAAAGAAAACACATACCAAATGAGTATCAATGTACCTTGAGTACTGATTCATATGCAGTATTCTCTTTACTATGCTACATCAACTGATAGATCTTTAACTTGGTTCCTGTTGATGCATCACTAAACTTCATTTATTGAGCTTCAAATAGTGGAATGACCCCTAACTTACCTCTTAGATACAAAAATGCATCCTTAGCTAATGGCTTGGTAAATATGTCTACAATATGTTCTTTTGTATGGACATATTCCAATCTGATTTCTTTGTCCTGCACCAATTCTCTAACAAAGTAATATTTTATAGAAATGTTCTTAGTTTTGGAATGCATCACTAGAATCTTTGATATGTTAATTGTACTTGTATTATCACAGAACATGACAACTGGTTCTTTGATCTCAACCTTTATGCCTTCTAACAATCGTTTAAACCAAACAATATTAGAAGAATTTATTGCTACTGCAACATATTATGCTTTTTTTGTAGATTGGGATGTGCAATTTTTCTTTTTACTTGTCCAAGATACCAACCTTTTGCAAAGAAAGAATGCTCCACCACTTGTTCTCTTTCTGTCATCAATATTTCTTACCCAATCAGCATTAGGAAATACTTTTAAGTCTAGATTTCCTCCAAGTTTATATCATAAGCCATAATCTTCAGTACCTTTCAAGTATCTCAAGATTCTTTTGATTGCCATCATATGATTTTCTTTGGGTTTTGCTAAGAATCTTACCACTATACCAATTGCAAGAGCAATATTAGGCCTTTCATGAACTACATATTGTAATTTTCCAATCATTGATCTATATAAGGTCTGATCTACTTCTTCTGAATCATCATCTTTTGGTAAGCTTTAATCCAGTACACATTACGATTCAAATTGGTTTTGAAACTTCCATACCAAACTTCTTAAGTATCTCCTTGATATATTTAGATTAAGTGATGTAGATACCATTCTTTCTCTACTGTATCTGCAATCCAACAAAGAATTTAATCTCACCAAATATAGACATTTCAAACTCTTTGTTTTTTTGCTCTAAAAAATTCTTTGCATAGATCATCATTCCTTGTAAATAAAGTATCGTCCAAAAATATTTTTGCCAAAACAATCTTGCTATTTGGTCCTTCCTTAATGTACAAACTATTTTTATCATTATTTCTCTAGAAACTAATCTATACAAGGTAGTTATCCAATCTTTCATACCATGCTCTAGGGGCTTATTTTAGACCATACAAATCTTTGTGTAATTTGAAAAACATGTCCCTTTTGTTTGGATCAACAAAATCTTCTGATTGTTCAATGTAGACTTGTTCATCAAGAATACCATGGAGAAATGTAGATTTAACATCAATTTGATATACTTTAAATCCTTTATGTGTTGTGTATGCAAGTAAGGTCATGACACCTTCCAATCTTGGAATAGAAGAAAAAGTCTCACCATAATCAATGCCTTCTTCTTGAGAGTAGCCTTTACATACCAATCTAGCTTTGTTTATTGATAATTTACCATCATCATTAAACTTATTCCTAAATACCCATTTTGTTTCAATCACACTTTTGTCTTTAGGCCTAGGTACAAGAATCTAGGTTTTGTTTTTCTCTATTTGTTCAATTGCTTCATTCATGGACTCAATCCAACTTTTATTTTCCAATGCATCTTTGACATTTCTAAGTTCAAAATTAGCAAGTAAACATGTACCTTTTAGCTTACTTCTTGTCATGGTACCTTCTAATTTATCTCTAGTAATCTGATCTAGTGCATTATGTGTCCTAATGTACTTAGCTAATATAGGTTCCTTTCCTTTTGAATGAATTGCATTTTCATCCTCTTGAACTCCAACTTCTAGTTCTAGTTTCTTAGACTCGATAGGCATTGGCTTGGTAGCTTCAGAATGTGACTCGAGTCCTTGTGACTCAATTTGAACCTCTTGCAACTTGGTGATTGAGATAGACTTGAGAGTAGAAGTCTCCTTATTGATAGATGTGTCCGGCAATGTATTGGGTTTAATGTAAAAAAATCTCCTATAGTCCTTTAGTTCCTTTTTTCTTTCTTCTTCATTCCTTTCTGCAAACTCATCAATTCTCACATGTGCACTTTCTATGATTTTATGAGTAGACAAATTCAAACATCTATATCCATTACTCTTGCAAGAATATCCTAAAATATAACTTCATCACCTTTTATATAAAATTTTCCTTTTCTAGATTCTTTCAAGATATAACATTTAATTCCAAATACTTTTAGGTAACTTACATTTGGTTTATAGCCATACCATAACTCATAGGGAGTTTTATATGAGTCATCTTTCAACTATACTCAGTTTAAGGTATGAATTGTAGTGTTGATAGCTTCCTTCTAGTATTTGATAGCAATGTTCTTTTGAATCATTAGAGTCCTTGCACAATCCATGATATATGTGTTTCTCCTTTCAACTATTCCATTATGCTAGGGACTTCCAAGGGTTGTTACCTATATTTTGATTCCTCTTTCAATGCAAAAGTTATTGAATTTATTGGAGATGAATTCACCACTTCTATCTAATCTTAGGCATTTCAATCTTTTCCATATTTCCTTCTCTACTCTTGCTAAATACCATTTGAATTTATATAATGCTTCTAACTTCTCTCTTTTATACATAACAGTCATCATTCTAGAGTCATCATCAACAAAAAGAATAAATAATTTTGCTCCACTAGAGTTTTCTATTCCAATAGGTCCACATAAATTAGTATGCACAATTTCATAGATATCTTCAAATTGATAGTATTTTCTTTTACAACTAGTCTTTCCCATTTTTCCAATCTGACAATTCTTGCATAGACCAACACCAAGTTTCTTCAAACTAGGAAGCCTTTTGCTTTCTTGAATTTTCTTATTTTCACCATGTTATCAAAATTTATATGACATAACCTTCTATGCCATAACCAAGATCAAGATAAAATAGGTTACCTTTTGTTTGTATGCATGATCCAATTAGTTTTCCTTCATCATCCAATAGTCTTTCCTTGCCATGCATGAATTCCACCTTAACTCTAGTGTTGATTAGCTATGCTACACTGAATAGATTATGTTTTAGTCCTTCAACCCACTAGGTATTTTCACATAAAATTTCTTTGGTTGATGAGATTTGACCTTTCCCTTTTATGCAACAAGGTTCATTATTTCCAAACTTTACACTACCCCCATCATAATCTTCAAGGTGTTTAAACTCTGTTTTGTCACTAGTCATATGATGTGAAAATCCACTATCTATGATCCATGTGTTATTTTTGTTCACATGAGAGATAAGTGCCATCTTATCGTCTTCATCATCAGATTCATCTTTTATAGCACTATAAACTATTATTAGAATATTTTTCCATAAAACATGTCTTCTTACCTTTGTCCTTGAATGATATTATATTTTTGAAATCCTTCTTGCCATTGCACTCGTGACTTTTCTTCTCATCCTTTCTTTCTTTGTTTGAGCACCTAGCTACAATGTGATCAATTTCTTGACATGAAAAATAGATTATGGGTACTATACCTTTTTATTTTCCTCTACCTCTAGAATATTTTCTTGTAAGTAGAGCTTCAACGACTTCAAGATCATTATTAGAACTTTCCTCTGATTCTTCTTCACTTTCTGAGTAAGTGTCCTTTATTTTCTTACCTTTTTCCTTAAGTGAAAGCTTGGCCTCAAATGCAAATTCAATATTCTTAGAAGTTGGAACATATTTGTCAAAGCTATCTAGCTCAAAGATTTTCAATAATCCTACTAAGGTATTCAAAGTTATTTTATGATTTGTCTCACACATCCTTTCTTGAATAGCAAATAGTCTAATTGCATAAATAGGAAGAAATGTTTTTAGAATATTACTTACAACAGTTTCTTCTTTGATGTCTCCTTTAGAAGCTTTGATTGCACTCAGACTTGCTTTGATCCTTTCAACACATTTGGCAATGTTTTCATCTTCTCTCATTCTCGTATGATCAAATTTTCCTCTAAGGCTTTCTGAATTGGCTCCCCTGACATTTTCATCACCACAATAGATGTCTTATAGCTTATTCCACATAGCCAAGGTGCATTTTTAATCTTTGATATCATCAAATTCCTCATAGCTTAGAGCAGATGCAATATCTATCATCATGGTGTTATGGTTCTTTTTCTCAACAATGTGTCCAATAGATAATGTACCAATGGGAGTTGTATATTCTTCATCAATATATTTCAATCCTAAATCACCAATGGAAGCTAGATGATGTCTCATGAGTTGCTGCCATGCTAAAAAATCATCTATGTTAAGCTTTTGAATTTCTCTCTTGTAAGACATCTTGATCTTTAGCTTAGATCCTTGAAACCTTTCCTACAAGCACCAAAAGGTGTAATACCAATTGCTGGAAATATAGATGGAGTAACTAAGAGGGGGGGTGAATTAGTTACCACAAAAATATTTTAGATCTCTTGGATGTTAACAATAAAACTAATTTTTTTTCTTATTCAGTAAACACAAAAAAATTATTGTAACTTTGTAAAAGCAATGTGATATACTTATTACTAATCTTAAAGATTCATAGTGATTAACTTAAAAGCATAAAAAAAAAAAACTTAAACACATGAGACAAAAGGATTTAATATGGAAACCCAATATGGGAAAAATCACCAATGTAACTAGCTACTAATTTTCGGTCTTCTAAAGTGAGCCCTATTAGGAACCAACCCAGTTAAAGGTTACAAAACACACTTTTAGGTATGACCTTGTTAGAGGATTTAATCACCCTACTAGGAGCGGCCTTGCAAGAGGTCTTTAGAACAATTCAATGTAATTGTGACCTTGTTAGAAGATTTACAACTGGCTATTAAGCCAACTCTATTAAGACATTTTGGAATCACTACTACAATGGTAAGAAAGTAACAATGAAATGACCTGAATGAGATGCAGTTGAATTGTTGATTACAGATCTCTGTTCTGCTTCATGCTAGATCATTCGTGATTGAATATTAATTTGTTGCTCCACAAGGATACTTGAGCATCCTTCAAGTTCACTCACACTCTTGCCTACTCAATCAATCAAAACACTTGCATACTCTCACATACATTAGAATCTCAACTTGACCTTATATTTATATCGATTAGATTATCAAGTTGGCTTGATTAAAAATTACATTGACCAATAGCCATTACCATAGTCAGCTAGAATCAATACTTGAAATAATTAAACTTAATTTCTTAAATCAAAAAATCCTTCATTAGTTGACCTTGCTCGGTAAAAACTGATCCTAAAATGATTTTCTGTCTTAACCAACAAAAGATTGGTTAATACTACGAACTTGAAAAATTTGTTGGCTATCGAGTGAACTCGGTGAACATTGACTCTGACAAACTTTTCTTTATTAACCATGAGAACTTGGTTAACACTACTTTTTGCCATAATTTCCTTCAATGCCTGAGTGAGCTGGGTAGACACTATCTTGGTAGAGTAATCTTGAGGAATGCTCGGTAGACAAGAAAAATTGCCTTGCTGACCAAGCGAGCTCGGTAAGCACTGACTACCAATTGATATGACATTTGTGTAACATCAAAGAAAACACACACTAAATTTCTTAAAATTGAAATTAGTGAAATTTTAAAAAGTAAGCATGTCTTATATGGTGAGTTTAAAAGCATAGCTTTTATGATAAAAGGGAAATTTATTTGGGTGGAGGAAGAAGAAATAAAAATGAATCAATGCATATAAATATATAAACTCTATAATGAAATGCTATAAATTCCCATTGTGGGATCTACATCTTTGAACATGGTGGAACATTTTAAGTGATCTAAGGATAGAGAAAGAAGAGTTTCCAATGAAATGAGGAACATTAATATATTTATTTTAAACTAGAATATTGTGAATTTATATTAATAAATTTGCATCTATTTTTTCCTAAGATAAAAGTACATCTCCCCCCTCTCCATCATATGTTATTTATAAATCATTTTTAATATTTCAAAAATTTCACTCATGTTTTACATTCAAGGTGTTGGAAACTACAATTGGAACAATTGTTGTTTTTTCATTGATGTCAAATCTACTAGTGAGAAATGTTACTATATTATCTAAATGTAATATCTATTTTATTTTATGGAGAGGATTTAAAAAGTTACTCATAACAATATCACCTAGATGAAAGGTTGAGTTATGAAAAGGAGGTTGCAATAGACATTCGATTAGTTAGACTTTGGTAAGGAAAAGTGATTGTTTATATCATGTTGATGTTCAATTTTTTACAATACAAGTTAACATATATCACTTATGTAAATTTTGATTGAGAAATAGAGTAAATGACTAAGGAATTTCTAGTGATGCTAGTGTTAACTGAGCCATAGTAAGTGCCACAAAAATTCAATGTTGACAGAGCATTAGTATCAATAAATTGATAGTGTTGATGTCTAGCTCACAACCAAACAATTTAGTGATGATCAAGTCTCAAAAATTAGTTGTGGTTGAGTGACATCATTTTGAATGTGTGAGAAGAATCATGATTTCTAGCTAACTTAGTTGATTTCATGGGATATATAAACTATTTTGAAGATAAGTTTGATGAGGTGGATCATTTAATTCAAGGTGAGAATTAGGTATAATACCTAAGATCAAATTTGATCGATGAGAAGTTTCAAGAAAAGAAGAAGATGGATAGATACAATGAAGCTGATGAACAATATTATAAACCTTAAGATCTATGATGATCATGAAAAATCACAAAGCAAAAATTACCTCTTTAAGGAGGCATAGAATCAATGAGAAAGAGAGAGTGTGAGTGAAGAAAGAGAAAAGTGCTTGCACATATGTTGCTAATGTTGATAAGTGAATCTGACTAGAAGGCTTAAGTTTTTTAGAAGGAGAAGATTGACTACTTGAAGGGTTGGGACTTATCAGTGAATCAACACATGAGCTAAATAGTGATTTGAACCTGCAAAAGTGAGTTATAAATCATACAAATCAAAACCCTATTATTTTCTTTCTAATAATTGTGAACAATTTCTATTGAAATCCTTTTAATCAAAGATTGAACTTGTTGGAGATATAAGAGGAGTAACTGAGAGGGGAGGGGTGAACTAGTTACCATAAAAATAAATCATAGAGCCCTTAGATGTCAACATATAACATAAACTTCATTGAAAATAATGGTGCTTGGCAAATACACAGGCACTCAGTTTACACTAGAAAATGTTGTAACTTGGCAAGCACTAAAATAGTATCTATAACTTAGAAAATACTTAGTTCATATAAATCTTAAGATATTAGTTGTGACTATCCTTTCTTAACTTAGCTTCATACACACATGAAATAAATAGCACGACGACAAGTAACACAAAGATTTAACATGGAAACCCAATTTGCGAAAAACCACCAATTGCAACTAGTTACTAATTTTTACTCTTTTGAAGTGAGCCCTATTTGGATCCAACCTTATTAGAGGATTTAATCACTCTAATACAAGTGAACTTGTTAGAGGTCTTTAGACAATTCAATCTAGAAATGCCACCTTGTTATAGGATTTACAAATAGCTATTAAGACAACATTGTTAAGAGATTTAGATTACTACTACAATGGTTAGAAAGTAACAATGAGATGACCTAAACTCTAATGCAACTAAATTTTTGATTATATATTTGAATTCTAGCTCGTATACTTGATCCTTTCTAAATGAATGTATCTTTTTAGCTCCACAAGTGTATTCTTCTTACCATTATAATTTTATTACTCTAAGAATCATCAAATCTTCTATTCACTTGCACATATTCAATCCTCAACTTGACCTTATATTTATATCTTACACATTGTCAAGTTGACTTGAATACAATGTAAAATAATTAATATTCATCTCCTCAGTAGGATAGAACCAACAAAAAAATCTATTACAATATGCCAAATCAAGAAAATCCTTCGTTAGCCAACCCTACTTGGTAGACACTAACTCAAAAATGATATTCCCATATTAACCAAGTGAACTCAGGTGACATTGCATATTTACCAATTCCATTTGGTAACCAAGTGAGCTTGGTTAATACTATTTACATCCAACTTACCTTCATTAACCGAGTGAGCTTGGTTAACACTAAATGTTTTGTGAACTTCTCTTTGTCACCCAAGTGAACTTGGTAGATACTATCTTCTAAACTAGGAAAGCTATAGAATACTTGGCAGACAAACGAAACTATTGTATATGCAAAATTGGGGACCTCTAATCCTCACATACACTTCAACATAGTCCTTACCTACAATCATCATAGAATAAACATTGGATTGTTTATCCAAAAGATCTAACAGAATGATTTGTTGCCTTCTCACTAGAAGGATTATGCCTTTTTACTCTCAAAATGAGAAGTAGGCAACTAGACCTTATAGTACAAAGGATTTTATGCAGCTAAATGATCATGCAATTAATATAAATGAGAGATGCAGTTTAATCTAGGAATAAGAAAAAGTGTTTAAACTATATGTATGCATTGTATTAAACTAGATGATATTGATGCTAAGTAATGAAAAAATATGATAACATAAAACAAGTTAGTATGCAATTTGGTAGAGATTTGATGAAACTCAAATTCCAACCTCTATAATGAGGGATTAGAATCCTCTTAAATAGAATTCCCAAAATCCACTAATTGTCAAGATTAGTTAGGATGAACAGTCAAGATTAGACATTAGATTCAATTAGAATGGAAAGTTTCCTTATGAAAAGGAAGTTAACTAATTTCTTTTGAGTGGAATAAGGAATTAACTAATTTCTTTCATTTTTTGATTTCAGATAACTAAGAGTTTCTATTTCTAAATTGAAGAGAGAATATTGGAGAAGATGTCTGATTTAAAGAAATTAAATATGACCTCATAATTGAGTATTCTAAATTGAATAATTAAATTCAAAAATTACAATAAGAATATTTAATCAAATCAAATATTATTTAATTCCCCATGTATATTAGCTAAAAGGGGTGAATTTAATTTAATTAAAGTACTAAGACTTATAATTAGATTAATTCAATTAAAAGGTTAATTTAGCCAATTCAACGAATATTCAAGAATTAATTAAAGTAAATGATTAATATAGATTAATAATTTTCTACATTTGACACTTAATTTGAGTAGAGATTATTAGAATTAGAACTACCTAGTGACATAGGACTTTAGGGTTGATCAAATAGACTGGAATTGGTTAACATGGAAATGAGCCAATTTTGCGGTACTACATTTTCCCCCTCTTTGAATGAATGCATGAGTAGCATGTTCAATTCAAAAAAAATCATAAAGCATGATGCAGAGATCAAGAAATGAGATTGAAACTGTAATTTGATGATGTAGAAACTCATCAATAAGATTTTAAAGATTATCTCTAGAATGGAGCTTAACCTTAAGGAATCTAAATAGAACAATAAGATTGGTTCCAAAATTGATCATACAAAGACCAATTGATAATCTTTTAAAGATTATCTCTAGAACAAAGCTTAACCTTAAGGAATCTAGATAGAACACCTAGATACCTAAATTGATAAGCTTTTAAAGATTATCTCTAGAATGAAGCTTAACCTTAAAGAATCCAAATAGAACACCTAGATACCTAGATTGACAAGATTTTAAGGATTATCTCCTAAATGGAGCTTAACCTTAAGGGATCTAGATAGAACACCTAGATACCTAGATTGACAAGCTTTTCAAGATTATCTCTAGAATGAATCTTAACCTTAAGGGATCGAAATAGAACACCTAGATACCTAGCCATAAAAGATAACAATACCCAAATATGATTCGTAGAATCATACTTAGAATGAGGCTTGATCCTCAAGAGTCAGGGTTTAGATTGTCCCAATAACTATCCATTGAAGTCTGATAAATACTGCTATAAGATGTGATTAGGTAATGTAAAAATGGGATAGATGACAAATGGTGCTAGATAGAGGGAAACAAGATGCCCCTAGTGATGAGATGCCCCAAGTGATGAGGACATAAGATGGGAACAAGATGCCTTGAGTAATGAAGATTCAGACGAAGTTGAAATTTGAGTTGAATGATGTAATCATCTTGCCCCCTCGTTAGTGAAATTGAAAGATGACACACTAGAAATATGATATAAAGCAGTGTATGAAGAGATACAAAAGAAATCTATAATTAAAAAGATCATGGAAGAGATTAAAACAACAAGAAGAAAATTTTGATTCAATTTAAAGTAATTTCGAAATCTAGAAGACTAAGTTTGACCAAAATGTGACTAAATTTTACCATAGTTGACTTTTCCCAAGAAAATTTAAAGATGATCAAGAAAATTTCATGTGAAAAGAAGCCAAAATTTAGAAAGTATCAAAATAATTGGATTGCACAAGCATTTGATTGCATTAGTCCAAAAAATTTTAAATGTGATTTTGAGCTATTTAAGTGTGTCAAATTTCAAATTTGATCCCAAAAATGGATCTAGAGCAGTCCAATTAGCCAGGAAGGTGATTTTCACATAAATTGGAGCACTTTGAAAAATTAGGTCAAAACCTATATAAGGGCCCAAAGGGTTATTTTCAAATCATTTTCACTTTTGTCTTTAGTGAATAGGAGAGCTTTGAGGTGAAAATAGTCATCCCCATGTCTTCTCATCATTTTGAGTGCTCTTGATGACACAGTCGGCTGGTGTGTTGGATAAAATTGATTAATTGTATGGTGTCCTTGATGTTACACAAATGTCCTCTTAGTTGACAGATAGTGCATGCCAAGCTCAATTGGTCAATGAAGACAATTTTCCTAGTCTACCAAGTGTTCCTAAGTTTACTCTGTACAAAAGACAATTTCTAACGAGCTCACTCGGGCGTTGAAGGAAGTTAAGTAGAAAAGGGTGTTAATCGAGCTCACTCTGTTAACAAAGGGAAAGTTGAAAAGAGTACTAAGTGAGTTCACTTAGTTACCAAAGGAATTTTGTAAGTTTGCAGTGTTAACCAAGCTTCTATTGGTTAACATAGGGTATTGCTTCAGAATCAAATTCTACCAAGTTGGGTCAACTACCAAAGGATTTTCTTGTTTTGGCATATAAAGCCTAATTATTTTACCTTTTGATTCTAGTTTACTAAGGTGATTAATATTGGTTATTCTAATTTGTATTTGAACTGACTTGGCAATCTAAATCATATAAGCAGAAGGTCAAGTTGTGATTTCAAATGTGTGATGTGTGCAAATTGAATAAGTTGTAAGAGATAAGAAGTGGAAGCAAACTTGAAGGATAAAGAGATATCATTGTTGTGTAGAGAAGTATTATTTGATTAGGAGGGATCAAGTATGAACCAGAGCAGAGATCTATAATGCAATTTAGTTGCATTAGCATTAGGTCATTTCATTGTTACTACCTAACCATTGTTGCAGTGATCTAAAATCTCTTAACAGAGTTGGTTTAATAGCCATTTGTAAATCCTCTAACAAGGTGGAAATTCCTTTGAATTTTTTCAAGACCTTTTGCAAGGCCACTCCTAACAAGGTGACTAAATCCTTTAATAGAGTCACACCTAATAGTGTGTTTTGTAACCTTTAATAGGGTTGGCTCCTAACAAGGCTCAGTTCAAAAGAGTAAAAAATAGTAACTAGTTACATTGGTAATTTTTTCCAAATTGGGTTTCCACATTAAATATTGGTGTCTCTTGTGTTCATGTTGTTTCTTTCATGCTTGCAAGAAATTATTGATAACATCTTAAGATTTACTAAAGTAATTCACACTCTACATTTACCGAGTATCAACAATATCTAGTTTTATCAGTTTAAATTTTGTAGTTGACATCCAAGGGATCTATGAAATATTTTAGTGGTAACTGATTTACACTCCCTCTTAGTTATTCCTCTTATATTTCCAACAATTAGTATGAGAACTTTTGGTGCTTGCAAAGAAGGTTTCAAGGACCTAAGCTAAAGATTAGGATGTCTTACAAGAGAGAGATTCCAAAGCTGAATAGAGATAACTTTGCAGCATGGAAAGGACTTATGAGGCTTCATTTGGCTACCATTAGTGATTAAGGATGCAAATATCTTGATAAAGAATATAAAACTCCCACTAGGATATTATCAGTTGATGACATTACTGAAAAGAAGAACCATAACATCATGATGACTATCATTGCATCTACTCCCAATTATGTTGAATTTGATGAGGTCAAATACTGTAAAACTACTTTTGATATGTGGAACAAGCTAAAAGAAATCTATGGAGGAGATGACAATGTAAGAAGAGCCAAAGCAGAAATCCTTAGAGGACAATTTGATTAAATGAGGAAGAAAAAAGATGAAAATCTTGCAAAATATATGGAAAGAATCAAGGCCAATGTTAGTGCAATTAGAGCATCTAGAGGAGAAATCAAAGAAGAAACTATTCTAAGTAAAGTACTCAGAACTTTTCTTCCTATCTATGTAATTAGAGTATCTTCTATTCAAGAAAAGAGATGTGATTGAAATCACAACTTTAGTTTGGATTCCCTAGTAGGAAGATTGATAGCTTTTGAACTAGACAATTTTGACAACTATATTCCTACTCCCAAGAATATTGAATCGACATTTGAAGCTAAACTCTCACTGAAAGAAAAAGGTAAGAAAATAAAAGATAATCAATTAGAAAGTGAAGAAGAAATTGAAGAAAGTTCAGACAGTGATCTTGAAATTGTTGAAGCTTACTTGCAAAGCAATATTCTAGGAGTAGAGGAAAGTACAAAGATAAAATGCCTCTAATATGTTTTTCTTGTGAAGAGATTAGTCATATTGTTGCTAGGTGTCCAAAGAAAGAAGACACAGAAGAGAAGAAAAGGCACAAGGACAAAGGCAAGAAGAAATTCAAAGGTCATAAATCCTACAAAGACAAAGATAAGAAAACTTTCTTTATGGCTAAACACTCTGATATTAGTGAAGATGAAATAGTTTATGTTGTTGTAAAAGATGAATCTAATGATGAAGGAGATAAGATGGCACTTGTCTCTGATGTTAGCAAAAAAGAAACATGGATGATAGATAGTGGATGTTCTCATCATATGAATGGAGAGAAAACTAAGCTTGAACATTTTGAGAACTATGATGGAGGTAGTGTAAGGAATGGAAACAACGAATCTTTTTATATAAAAGGGAAAGGGCAAATCTCATTAACCAATGAACTTGTATGTGACAATGCCTAGTGGGTTGAAGGACTAAAACATAGTTTACTAAGTGTGGCATAATTAAAAAACATTGGATTCAAGGTAGACTTCATTAATGGTAAGGAAAGACTACTAGATAACCAAGGAAATCTGATTGGATCAGGCAAGAAAATAGAAGGTAACATATTTTATCTTGATCTTGGTGATTGTTCATGTTTCATTGCTCAAGTAGAAGAAATTTGGTTATGGAACAGAAGGCTATGTCATATAATCTTTGATAATATGGTCAAGATTAGCAAACTTAGAAGAGTAAGAGGTCTTCCTAATTTGAAGAAACCTGATTTTGGATTATGCAAGAATTGCCAAATTGGTAAAATGGGAAAGACTAGTCTTAAAAGAAAAAACTAGCAGTGAGAAGATGTCCTAGAAATTGTGCATATTGATTTGTGTAGACCCATTGGAATAGAAACTTATAGTGGAGAGAAGTTTTTCATTATTTTTGTTGATGATTATTCTAGAATGATGACTATTATATATTTGAGAGAGATATCAGAAGCTACCAAGAAATTCAAATGGTATCTTGCTAGAGTAGAAAAGGAAAATGGAAAAAGATTAAAATGCTTAAGATCAAATAGAGGTGGTGAATTCATCTCAAATGAATTCAACAATTTATGCATTGAAAGAGGAGGCACAAGACAAGTATTAGCCGCTGGTACTCTTGAGCAAAATGGAATAGCTGAAAGAAGAAAGAGATCCATCATGGATTGTACAAGAACACTAATGATTGAGAAGATTATTGCTATCAAATACTAGAAGGAATCTATCATCATTGTAGTTCATACTTTGAACCAAAAGTAGTTGAAGAAGGACTCAAACAAAACTCCCTATGAACTATGGTATGGCTACAAACCCAATGTAAGTTACTTGAAAGTATTTTGTAGCAAATGTTATATCTTGAAAGAATCTAGAAAAGGAAATTTTGATGTAAAAGGTGATGAAGGTATATTTCTAGGATATTCCTATAGAAGTGAAGCATACAAATGTCTGAATTTATCTACTCACAAAATCATAGAAAGTGCACATGTGAGAATTACGAGTTTGTAGAAAAGACTGAAGAAGAAAGCAAAGAGGAACCAAAAGATTACAAAAGATTTTTTTACTATGAACCTAATACATTACCAAACAAATTTGACAAAAGGGACAATTTATCTCCCAAGTTGACCGAATCTCCATCACCTGTCAAGTTGCAAGAAGTTCAAACTGAGTTATAGGGACTTGAGTCACATTTAGAGGCTACCAACTTAATGCATATCGAGTCTAAAGAACCTAAGCCACAGATAGAAGGACCTAAGCTAGAAGTTAAAAGTCAAAATAAGACAGTGTAGTTCATTCAAAAGCCAAAGAACCTTTATTGGCTAAATATTTTAGAAATCATCATGCACTTGATCAAATCATTGGAGATAAATTTGATGGAACAATGACAAGAAGAAAAATAAAAGGTACATGTTTACTTGTTCAATTTGAACCTATAAGTGTTAAAGATGCATTGGAAAATGAAAGTTGGATTCAGGCTAAGAGTGAAGAAATAAAGTAGATAGAAAAGAATCAAACTTGGACTCTTGTACCTAGGCCTAAAGATAAAAATGTAATTGGTACAAAATGAGTACTCAAAGATAAGCTAAATGAAGATGAAAAAGTGTCAAGAAACAAAGCAAGGTTGGTATGTAAAGGTTATTCTCAAGAACAAGGTATTGATTATGGGGAAACTTTTGCCCCTATTACAAGATTAGAAGGTGTTAGGACTTTACTTGCTTATGTAGCTCACAAAGGATTCAAAGTATATCAAATGGATGTTAAGACTACATTGAACAACAAAAAGTTTTTTTTGATCTAGACAAAAGGGACATGGTTTGTAAATTGTACAAAGCCCTATATGTTTTGAAACAAGCTCCTAGAGCCTGGTATGAAAGACTACATAACTACTTGATACAGATTGGTTTTCAAAGAACAAATGATAATAGGGGCTTATACATCAAGGAAGGACTAGAGAAGAAGATTGTTTTGGCAAAAATATTTGTGGATGATACTCTATTCACATGAAATGATGATTTATGAAAAGCATATTTAGAACAAATGAATAAGGAATTTGAGATTTACATGTTTGGAGAAATAAAATTCTTTGTTAGATTCAAGATATAGTAGAACATAAATGGTATCTATATCACTCAATCTAAGTATATCAAAGAGATACTCAAGCAACTTGGAATAGAGGATTCAAAACTAGTTGAAACCCCCATATGTACTAGACTTAAGCTTACCAAAGATGATGACTCAAAAGAAGTAAACCAAACCTTATACAAATCAATAATTGGGAAACTAAAATATGTGGTACATACAAGGGATGACATTGCCTTAGTAGTTGGGATAGTGTCAAGATTCTTAGCTAAACCTATATAAAAACACATGATGAAAATTAAAAGAATCTTAAGATATCTGAAAGGTACTAAAGACTATGGCTTATGGTAAAAACTTGGAGGCAATCTTGACCTAAAAGTATTTACTGATGCTGATTGGGCAGGAAATCATCATGATAGAAAAAGCACTAGTGGTGGAGCATTCTTTCTTGTTGAAATGTTGGTATCTTGGATAAGTAACAAGCAAAACTGCACATCTCAATCTATAGAAAAAGAAAAATATGTAGCAATAGTAGAGAATTTCTCTAACATTCTTTGGTTGAAACAGTTGTTGGGTAGAATGAAGGTTGAAATCAAAGAGCCAATAGTGATGTATTGTCATAACACAAGTGCAACAAACATATCAAAAAATCTAGTGATGCATTCCAAAAAAAAGCACATTGCTATCAAATATCACTTTGCAAGAGAATTAGTACAACACAAAGAAATCAAATTGAAATATGTGCATACAAAAGAACAAATTGTAGATATATTCACAAAATAATTACTTAAAGATGCATTTTTGTATCTAAGAGGTAAGCTAGGGGTTATTCCCCTATCTAAAGCTCACTAATTAAAGTTTAATGATCCATCAACATAACCCAAGTTGAAAATCAATCAATTGATTTAATATTGAAAAGGACATATTATAGATGAATCTGTACTCAAGCTACATTGATACCAATTAGAATTTCTTTGGCATGCGTTATCAAAGAGGGAGAAGTATACTATCATATCTTTCTTAAATTTTGTAGAAGGCATTAGGAAGCTCATTCATAGAGGCATAAACTTTCTAATAGAGGGAGTGTCTTGTTCTCAAAATTTCATTGTGCTTTAACATGTTGTATTTCCATCAATGCCAAAGAGGGAAATTGTTGGATACAATTGATTAATTGTGTGTTGTCCTTGATGTTACAAAAATGTTATATCAATTGACAGACAGTGCATGCTAAACTCACTTGGTCAATGAAGATAGTTTTCCTAGCCTACTGAGCATTTCTAAGTTTACTCTGTATAGAAGGCAGTTTCTACCGAGCTCACTTGAGCGTCGAAAGAAGTTAAGCAAAAAAGAGTTTTAACCAAGCTAACTTGGTTAACGAAGGGAAAGTTGAATAGAGTTAGTGCTAACTGAGTTCACTTAGTTTCCAATGGAATTTTGTAAGTTTCCAGTGTTGACCGAGCTTCTATTGATTAACACAGGGAATCATTTTAGAATCACTTTCTACCAAGCTAGGTCAGCTACCAAAGGATTTTCTTGTTTTGGCATATAAAGCCTAATTATTTTAACTATTGATTCTAGCCGACTAAGGTGATGAATATTGGTTATTCTAATTTGTATTTGAGCTGACTTGATAATCTGAAATGTATAAGTAGAAGGTCAAGTTGTGATTTCAAATGTGTGATGTGTGCAAATTGAATAAGTTGTAAGAGATAAGAAGAGGAAGAAAACTTGAAGGATAAAGAGATATCCCTATGGTGTAGAAAAGTATTATTCAATTAGGAGGGATGAAGTATAAACTAGAATAGAGATCTATAATCAATAATTCAGCTACATCACAATTAGGTCATTTTATTGTTACTTTCTAACCATTGTAGTAATGATCTAAAATCTCTTAACAGAGTTGACTTAATAGCCATTTGTAAATCCTCTAACAAGGTGGAATAACTTTAAATTGTTTCAAGACCTTTTTCAAGGCCACTCCTAATGGGGAGATTAAATCTTGTAATAAAGTCACACCTAACAGTGTGTTTTGTAACCTTTAACAGGGTTGGCTCCTAATAGGGCTCACTAAAAAATAGTGAAAAATAATGAGTAGTTAAATTGGTGGTTTTTCTCAAATTGGGTTTCCGCATTAAATCATAGTATCTCATGTGTTCATGTTGTTTCTTTCATGCTTACAAGCAATTACTAATAAAATCTTAAGATTTACTAAAGTAATCCAAACTCTGCATTTACCAAGTTACAACATTTTTTGTGTGTTTATCTACTATCAATAGTATCCAATTTTATCATTTTGAATGTTTTAGTTGACATCCAAGGAATCTGTGAAATATTTTAGTGGCAATGATTCACCTCTGCCTCAATTACTCTTATATTTCCAACATGGTGGACTATGGACCTCCTCTGAGTAGTCGATAACCTTGCCTCACATTTAATTTTTTAGGTATTCTAAGGCATTTCAGTACATTTTTAGGGTCTTTTGAAGTTTTTTTCATCATTCCTCACACAAGGATCTCATTCTCCATGTGGGCCCGATCTCTTCTTGTGTGAAGATTCACTAGTCTGGTGTTTCTTTGCACGCAATGGTGAGGTTTCTCGCAAGGGAGATACCCACCTTTCATTCAAGATGCACATCTTTTTGGGTGAATTTCACTTATTGATTAGTCATTCCTAGCTTGAGGACTTATGTTCTCATGCAAATAGATGAAATCTCATGCAAGAAGGTGCATTTCCATGTTAAAATCTGATATCTTTGGCAAAATTTAAAGTTGAATTTTTATGTTTCATTGTGAATTTGCAATTTGGTTTTTCACTATGTTGACTTTTTGCATGGATATTGATAGTTTTCATGTTGTTTCTTCTCATTTATGTAGGTTATCTTCAATGATATCAAATTTAGGTCTTACTATCTACCATATGGGGCTCTATTGTAGAGCCTTGATGCTACCAATATGACACACATAGATAGACTAGGGTTATCACATCTATGCTAGATCCTAGCAATTCCAATGAATCATAGCCTATTGATTGCATTGGTCGAGAATTTCCATTCGGAGATGAACACCTTCCACTTACCACAGGGAGAGATCACCATCATGCCCAAGGATATATATAGGATACTATGGATTCTATTTCATAGGCCAAGGGTAGTGTATGAAACAATACTGAGAGTAGGCATAGAGTCCCTTTAGGTTATCTTCTAGTAGGACTTGATTATAGGGTAGACTATCCCATGGGAGGAGCTTGTTCATATGTATGGTCCCACCCATAGGTTTTCTTTAGTTTTGGTGATTTTCATTAGCTATTTCTTGGTGCCTGATAGAGGGAAGCATGAATTAGAATATGGTTGGGGTGAGATTCTTTGGAGGATGTTTGATACCCGAGAGAGATTTGGATTGGGTTAGTGCATGCTCATGCATATGTTTCATAAGATGCATAAGATTGTTTATCATGAGAGGAGGAGCACGACAACAAAGGTATATGTATTGCATATATGGGCATAAGAGCATTGATCAGTGACATGGCCCATTTTTGAGGATGAGAGGCAACTGACAGAGCCTTATATCTATAGGTACTACGACTAGCTTACATAGACACCTCTGGGGAAGACTAAGTAGTGAAGAGCCTATCTTGATGACCTAATATCTATCATATGGTGGCCTTGGAGAGAGACTGAGGACTGGGATGAAACACCCCAAGAGTTGAGCCACATGCTTACATCATGGCCACTAATAGGCCAATCGACATAGCTAGTATAGAGATTCCCTCTCACACACATATAGCATCAGTATGGGTGGCCATAATATATCTCGCAAGAGTACTGCTACTATGCACAACTAGTGAGGGACATGAGCTAGGGATGATTACAAAGGTTTTATCTAGGGAGATCCATGATCAATGTGCACAACTTGGTTACAACACAGTGGGATTACTTGCTAGAAGTGGCAGATGTTGGGATGGTTCCAATCAATCAAGCATACTTCCCTAGCCATTTCTTCCCTCATTTTATAGATCTAGTGGGGATGGTAGCTTGTGGACTACAAGGACCACAATAGACACCACCATAGTAGCCACCATAGTAGCAACCATAGGGACTATAGCAGGGATCACAATAGGTGAGACACTGGGTCTGATAGGTGTAGATCCGACCTTGGTAGATGGGGAGATATCTTGGTGTAGGTGGTAGTGGGATAGATTAGAGTTAGAGGAAAAGACCCCACAATGAGATGCAATAGCCAACCAAGTAGTAGGTTGAGCAGATTGATGAGGAGATGTAGGACTAGCCTACTACCAAGCCTTACAATTCTTTGAAGAGGGTTAGAGAGTACATATGATAGGCCTCTCAATAGTAAGTAGAGCTGTAGATCCAAATAGTTGTGAGGGATACCTAGATAGCTGAGTGGGATCATGAGATCTATAGGCTAAGAGAGAGATTAGTGGTAGATGAGAGGAGAGTAGAGAAATAGTAGGATGAGATTTGGCTAAAGATGGTGAGAGCCTCTTATTATTCTATAGTTGTCTCGGACGAGGTAGAGCAGGTGCCTCAATTTTCATAGTATGCACAAGATTTGAGAGGTGCCTGGCTAGCTGTGACACTATACATGACTTCTCCTCCTCCTCCTCCTCTAGGAGGTGAGGGTGCTAGGGAGAGTTAGATCAATTTTGTCTCTGAATTTTGATCTGGCTATGTATCAGTTGGTGTTCTAGCACAATTTTGTACCATTTTTTATCAACAATGCTTGAGTAGTGCCCTTTTTTTGTACTAATGTATTATATATATATATATATATATATATATATATATGAGATTTGAGTCGAGTATCATGTGCATGTGTCATTTTCTATCTATTAACTTTGATGTACATGAGATGTTCATGTTGCGATTATGAAATGCAAATATGATGTGATGTATGAATGTAGTGTAGATGAGATGGATTATGAAATGATGTATAAAATGAAAATATGATTGAACTAACATCTCATGTAGTATTCCATATTTTTGGTGATAGTGATAGGTATTCCATTGAGGAGTCAGAGAATGAACCAAAGAACCAAATGTTTGTGTAGCCATGAAGAAACATGATACTTTGAAGAGACTAACAATTCCTCATCAAAAAGATGTAAGTGAATTAATCATCAAACCATGCATTTATGCAATGCAATCCTATGCTAGATGCATTCTTAAACTAGATGCAACCTTAGCTCTAGTTACCAAGATTTGGTAATTATCATCACTAAGCATGTAGCAAATCCCATACATCATACAATCCCCACTAACATTACAATCATAGAAATATGAATAGGATATCTGTTCTAGTTTTGTCGGGATTAAATATAAGCATTTGAGGTACAAGAAACTAGAATGACCAAAACATTTGTCCCTTTTAATGTAGCAAGTTAACATAAGCATCAAAGCATAAATGCTAGGATGACCAAAATGTTTCTTGTGTGTAGACACACCAAACACATGGGAGATTCCTCTTATGCTTAAGTAAGCAAAAATTATTTTGTCTACAACAGCCCTTGCGTCTGTAACTTAAGACAAAAGTTTTCCATACATACTCACAGTGACTGGTACATTCACTTAGTAGGACCAATATCATTATTTACTATAGCATAAAAGGTTCACTCCAACAAGCAAGGAGAATAACCAACCTCACTAATTGACCCATATAATTGCCATCCAACATGAGATGGAGGCTCTTATAGTGGGCACACTTCTTATATGAATGCTTCAAATTATTTAGAACTAGACCACGAATAGAAAGCAAAGGAAAGATCATGCCCTAGTCCTTTCATTTCTAGTTGAAAAGGACATCATCAAGTTGCTTAAAGAGACATGATGAAGAAAAAGTGAAAAAAATGAAGAAAAGGTCAACATATCCCAAAAGAATTCATCATTTTTGCGTTTAGTGTTTCTGTATATGTAGGACTAATGTTAGGTGTCAATTTTTAGAACATCTTTGAAAGAGATCTCTTTAGTAGGTGATGATAGTAGATAGACACAATCAAAATTACTGGTGACTGAGGTTAAGGAGGAAGCTTTAGTGTGGAGAACCCAAGTAGGAATAAGTGACAATATATAGACACAGGTAGGATGAGTAGTGACTGATGTAAGAGAGATCTTCTATGAGGGGAATCTCAACCATGACATGAGTGACAGTAGGTAGAAATAGTTAGAACAACTGGTGACTATCATGAAAGAGATTCTAGGAGGAGAATCTCATCAACGAGTGACACTAGCAACAATGGGCAGATCTAGTTAGAACAACTAGTTTCTATCACAAAAGAGATTCGATGAGGAGAATCTCAAAAAAGAGTGACACTAGAGATAGTAGGTAGATGTAGTTAAAAAAATGGTTGATTTTCACTAAAGAGATTCTATCAAGAGAATCTGAAAAAAGAGTGACACTAGCAAAAATAGGTAGACACAATCAAGATGACTAGTGACTATCATGAAAGAGATTCTATGAGGAGAATCTCAACAAAGAGTGACACTCGTGATAGTAGGTAGATGTAGTTAGAACAACCAGTGACTATCACAAAAGAGATTCTATGGCATTGTAGGTTGTTGACCCCGAGTTCTGACAAGAGTTAGTCCATGGATACATGAGCAAAAGTAGAAAACTAAAGTAGGAAGGCAACTACACAAAAATCTAGAAGATACATTGTGAGATATGGCAGTTGAACAAGAGATGCCTATTTACTAGGTTTTCACCTTCTTGGCAAAGATTTTTTTTATTTTTATTTTTTGCAACCATGATGCTTATTTGCCAAATTTTCATCAATGGCACTTTTTCCTATTTTTTAATTCTTTTATATTTTTCTCTTTTTGATTTTTACTTTGTATTTTTTATTTTTTCAAATATTTTTTGTATTACCAAGGTGCTTATTGCTAGGTTTTCACCAAGCTAATGATTTTTTTAGGACTTTTTACAATTTCTAAATTTTTTTAGGACATTTTCAAAATTTTAGAACTTTTTTTAGGACATTTAAGTATATATAGAGAGCCTCTAAGATCAAATCAACTATAGAATTACTTTAGGTGTAAAGTGTTGATGGGTTCCTAGAACACCAGTAAGCACTGGATCTATACACTGTAGTGACTATGTAAGGACTAAGCCAATTGTGTTCAAATTTCCCTTTTTGAACCCTTTGTTGTTGATTCTTAGGATTTTGTCTTAGAATGAGATCACCTAGCTTGAAGTTAAACGGCTTAACTTTCTTATTGTAGCTTTTGGACATATGCTAGTGATAAGGTCAAAGATGATCACAAGCCACTTGCTAACGTTCATCTAATAACACTAGCTCTTGAAGTTGAAATCTTCAATAGTAATGAGGTGCTTTATGGAGATTCTCAGAGTGGGGATATCAATCACAATTGGAAGTACAACATCTACTCCATAGAGAAAAGTAAAGGGCATTGTACCCGTTGGAGTTCTAATATGTGTTATGTATGGCCATAAAGCTATGTTAATTTGAAAGTGCCAATCCCTCCCTGATTTACTAATTGTGTGATGCAAGATCTTGAGGATTACCTTGTTGGATGCCTCTACTTGACCATTAACCTAGGAATAATAGATAGAAGAATAATGTTGCATTATTCTAAACTTTTTACATAGCTTCTTAAGATATTTGTTTTTGAACTGTCCTCCATTGTCAGTAATAATGGAGGAAGGTATAGCATACCTGCATATGATGTAGTTGGTGATAAATACAACTATAGTTTTGAAATTTTCTATGGAGAGAGGTACTACCTCTACCCACTTTGTGAAGTAATATGTAGCTATAATAATGAACTTATGTCCATTAGAGGAAGATGGTAGAATCTCACCTACAAGATCAAAGGCCCATTGTTGGAATGGCCATAGTGTGATAGATGGAATTAGCTTCCTGGATTGAGCATCAATTAGATTCCCATGGAGTTGGCACTATTTGTAGGACTTGATATACTTGATCTCCTCTTGCTCCATATTTGGCCAATCATAACAAGCTCTAATAACTTTGTGAGTTAGTGTCAAGCCATTTGAGTGAGATCCACAGATGCCCTCATGAACATTGATTAATGCACATTTGGACTCTTTGGATTCTAGACACCTAAGGAGTGTTCCATTGAGATCTCTCCTAATCAAGTCATTAGTAATAATGACATACCATGAAGCATTATGGATAAGGTGACATTTTTCATTCTGAGTTAGACCATCCAGAATGGTTTGGTCATGTAGATAGGAGTATATGTGGTGGTAGCGATATGAATCTTGTCCTACAATGGAATAGATCATCTAATATTTAAGGGTATCACATGTAGGATAGAGTAACGTTGCCACCAAGAATTCTTGTTGAATATCATTCTCTAGAATTTGTAGCAAAGAAGCTATAGTAGCCATGGTATTAGCCACTTTATTGTCTACTTGAGGAATTTATTGCAGATGTGATATGAGTAAAGTATTTATTCATGTCATCAACCATGCATTTGTAAGGGATCAATTTCTCATCCTTTGTTTGATATACATCATTAACCTGATTGATTATAAGTTGAGAGTCCCTAAAGATGTTCAGTTGATCTACTCTCCATTTAGCTACAATTTTCATGTCATTAATCAAAGCCTCATATTCTACAATATTGTTAGTACAAGGAAATAGAATCTTGTACATCTTACATAGTGAGTATCTTTGTGGTGCAATGAAGAGTAATCCTACATCAAATGCCTATTGTATAAAGGAACCATCAAAGAACATCACCCAAGTTTGGTGTGTGAGTGTCAAAATTGATTCATTAGGAAAATCAATATTTAGTGGGAGAAGACTCTGCATTGGTACATCTACTAGCTGATCAGCAATCACTTGTCCCTTAATAGCCTTTGGTTCAACATACTAGATGTCAAACTCACTTAGTATCATGACCCACTTAGCTAGTTCCTCTTAGAGTTACCTTACTAAGTAAGTACTTTAGTGGATCAATTTTTTCCACAAACCATGTAGTGTGAGCAAGCATGTAGTGTCTCAACTTTTGGAAAGCAATGATGACTTCCAAAAAAGATAGTAAATAGCCCTTTCCTTGTTGTTTTGGTCTTCTTGAGCTTATAAGATACCCAAAGATGTCTCTGTTGCTGAGATGTATAAAATCAGAGGCTTCCCATTGATAAGAGGCTTCAAGATTGGTGGATTAGCAAGATATTGTCTTATCTATGTCAAGCTTTTCTCACAATCCTAACTCTAGTTATAATGCATACCTTTGTGTAGAGTCTTGGCAAAAGGTTGTGATCTATCCACTAGCTATGACATGAATCTGCGAATAGATTGAATTCTTGTAAGCCTCTCATCTAACTGATATTACAAGGTTGCAACATACCCATAATTTTTTGAATTTTCTTTGGATCCACCTCGATTCCTTTTATAGTCACAATGTATCCCAGTAGTTTCCTAGATGTAATGCCAAATGAACATTTGTTAGGATTAAGCCTAAGACTACATTTTTCCATGTGATCTAGGATAGGTCCCAAATCTTGAAGATGAGTATTGCATTTTGTTCTCTTGACCAAGGTATCATCCACATATTCCTCCATGGTCTTATGCATCATATCATGTAAAATTGTGGTGACTACTCTTTGATATGGAGCACTAGCATTTTTCATGTTCCAATAGAAGATTCCCCATGCAGAAGCAAAATTAGTTTTTTCCTAATCTTCTAGTGCAATTTTGATCTTATTATAACTAGAAAATATGTCTGTGAGTGAGTACATCTCATATTCTATTGTCATGTCCACTATCATGTCAACGTTAGGTAGTGGAAAATTATCCTTAGGACATGCTAAATTGAGATTATGAAAATTAGTACGAACTTTGATAGATTTGTCATGCTTGGATATTGGAACAATGTTTGATATCGATTTAGCATAGTCAATAGCACAGATGAAACTAACTTTCAGAAGTTTCTCCAATTTAGCCTTGATGAGCAATCTAACATGAGGATACATTTTCCTAAGTTTCTACTTGACTAGTTTAACACCTAGTGCAATGGACAAGTGATGCATAATGAGGTTAGGATTTGACCCTGGCATATCTTAATATGTCCATGCAAATTTTATCTTTTTCTCTTAAAATAAAGTATTGAACTCCTCTTTTTCCTCTAGGGATAATGATTATGCAATATGTATCATGTGAGGATGTTCTTCCATTCCCAAGTTGATCAGCTATGTCAGCTCTATCAACATTGATGATCTTGACTTAAAATGACTAGGAAGTACATCAAATATCTCATCTGTAGGTGCCTCAAAAAGAGTTTTTCACCCTTGGATACATCTATTATTTTTATGTTTTTAGGTTCTAACATGGCCACAATGTGGTTTTCACTATCAGACCACCTATTTTTTTCTTTTTGATTGCATGACTAAGATATTTGATGTCAGCTCCAATCATATTGACACTTTTTTTACTAGAGGATGATGTTACTAGTTTGACAGTGTTTAATTAGTAGGAAAGAGGATAGTTATTCTGAAATGTATAAACTTTACTAGAAAAATTGGAATTCTAGTCTATAAGCTTGAGATATGTGAGTGAAATAGTAATTGCAGGTTTGATTGTGTTCACAGTATAATCATTAAATGCTTGGACAAGCTATTTAAGATATAGAGTGACTTTGTCCATAGGCATGTTTGAATTACTTTGAGTACTAACATCATCAAATAAAAACACATGGACACTAGTTGGATTGGACCCATCTGACCTAAACTAGACATTTCACCTACTACAAGTTGGTTTTCATAGACATGAACTTGATCGATGTCTTTATCTATAGTTTCTTCTGAAAGGGAGTCAAATTCATATTCCTTATAATCAATGCTACATGGTGATAGACTATAAAATTCCACAATAGTGATAGGGACATACTCTCCTTCATCAGCTAGATTTTTGCATAGGTACTCAATACATAAAGCCTAACTAGACTCTCCATGTTCAAAATGGGCATGATGTGAATTAGTAGCATCCTCAAAAGAATCACTAGTACCATCCATAGTGTTGATACATGGCATAAAGTCATCAGGTGCAGCAAAGAATTTAGAAAGATCATGATGAATAAGATAAGGATAGGGATCCTCATCATCAATATTATCTTCTTGATCATCATACTTAGCTTGTGACTCATTTCTAGATGAACTCTTAGGTTTTGGTATGAATTTATTAATCCCTAAATGGGAGGGAACCTTCTCAAAGCCTAGAATAGATGAATATTTGTTTCTTTGAGCTATTGCTTTAACAACATTGATTAGACTATTGGTGTTGTATCTAATAGGACCAATTACTTATAACCAAAGAATTTCATGAGTCTAAGACTAGGGCCATTTTTCTCAAGAGTGATCTCATGAGTTTGTTCTATGAGGTCAACCAAAGTCTCCTCTTTGTAAAGCCACATAGTAATGGCTCTATTTTCACTTTAATCCTCTAGGGGGATTGTAGCTTTGAAAAAAGTACCATTTTACTTGGTTTGAGGTGTCAAAACAAATGACTTCATTGCTTTAGATGGTCTCCCATAATGATGGGGATATTCAAGAAGAGATGTTAATGATAGAACTGGTTCTATGTGATACTCACCCATTCCAGTTTCTTTCAACCAGAGTGACTATTTGATTTGCTTTAGCTTGTCATCATGATAGTAAGAAGATTCCTTATTAGAAAGTAAAAAGTTTTCAACAAATTTTAGCATGTTACAGGTATAGCTAGTACTTGTAGGGATAGTAACTTCAAAGCCATGAAATGGGAATTTGATGCATTGATGATAAGTGGATGGTATAGCATTCATCTCATGTATCCACGATCTTCCTAAAAAAATATTATAAGCCAAGGGAATATCAAGGACCTACCAAGTGACATCCCTTTCTATAGGACCAACATGGAGGGGTGACACCACAAGACCTAGAGACTTTTTCTTGACTTCTTCATATGCTTTGATAGTGATCTTGTGACAAGGATCAATAGACACCTCAGAATAGTCTAATTGTCTAAGTAGAGTAGAAAAGAAAATGTTCAATCTATCTTGATCATCAATGAGTACCTGGTGGACACATTTCTAATGTATCATGACCTCAATGTGTAGAGGTTGATTGTGTGGGTGACTCAATGAATTATCATCCTCCTTAGAGGACATATAGTATGGCAAGGTCAGATAACCTACTATAGATTGGAATAGCTCAAGATCAAGATCTTAGGGGACATTTTCCTTAGTGAGGGCTTTGTTAAGAATCTTCCTATAGGTATGTGATATTTTAAGTAGCTCAAAGATTGTGATTTGAGCATTAGTTTATTCTAACTGATCAAGAAAACTATAGCTAGTGGCTACTAAATTTGTTGCAAGTTTTGCATCTCTACCAAATGGACTGGCAAGGGTTTTATCTTTGTGTTTTTAAATATAATGAGTATAAGGTGCAAGACCTTTGAGTACCAACTTAGCATGAGAACATGTAATAGCATTGGCACATTATTGCAAAGATTCATTGTCAAATATGTGGGAAGTAGGGCCCTTCAAGAAAAATGGTGTCTTGGGTTTATTGTTATCTTGCTTTTCCTTGATGGTAATAATGTCATAGTACACAAATCCACATGTTCAACCATGTTGAACACATTGTCATCATTAGAGCATGTATAGTTGACCTTGTTGTTAGGTTTTGGTTTTGAGCTCTTACCTTTTTCATAAGACAAGTAGGGTCCCTTAAAAGCCTTGTGATTTGAGTACTTTTTATGTCCATCGAAGACAATGTCATCATTATCAATCAAGTCCTGGACATTGTGATGAAGTTTATGTAGTTGCTAGTTTTGTGACCCTTGTTTTGGTGGTATTCACAAAATGCATTTTCATTCCACCATGGTGGCCATGGTTTTGGATCATAAGGATGAGAGTTGTCTAATGGTGAAATAATCTTTTTTGGTAGCAAGGTCCTATAGACCATGTCCAATGGTTTGCCAAGAGGTGTATACTCTCATTTAGGGCATGTAGCCCATGAGTTCCTTGATATATTTCTAGATGTCTTTTTGTCAAGAGGAGGTTTCCCAACATTCTTGGCTATGTTGACATTATCTATGAAATTAAAGGCTACCTTAGTAAGTTTAGGAGTGATGTTGTCAACAACCTCATCATGTACAACTTCTCGATTATTGTTGACATACTTGGGTTTGTCCTTGTTAGATGTGGATCCATGTTTTGTGTCCTTTTGAATGGTAATTTCACCTCTTTTGACCATGAATTCCTCTATGTGAATAGCTTGTGAGACCATGTCCTTGAAGGTGCATGGACCTTGAAGTTGGACCCTATACCTGAAATCAGGTAGGGGATTATTAGTGAAGATGTCAAGCTTTTCCATTTCAGGAATCTTGCATGAATATTTAGGATAAAGTTTTCTCCATCTCTAAAGGAATGTGAGGAAAGGTTCCCCAACCCTCTACTTAAGACTACATAAATCTCAGATGTCATCAGGGTTTTGAATATTGTGAGAATACTGTTGGACAAACAAGTTGGCAATTTCATCAAATTTTTTGATACCAAGAGGCAAGTGTGAAAATCACTCTATAGCATAACCACCTAGACTTCTTTTGAATAAATCCATGAGATATATCTAATTATGCATAAATTCTATATACAAGTCCCCAGATTCCCACAAGTGATCTTATGGATTAGTAGTTCCAAAGTATTGTTCATACTTAGATAGCTTTACTCCTCTTGTAAAAAGAAGCATGTTTATACTCATGTTACATGGGAATTGAAAAAGAGCCTCTAAGGTGTATGTTTTTGTTGGCATGTCTTTATCATGCATCATCTAGGCTAGTTGATCTTGCATAATTTTTACTTGTTTTTGAAGTTTGGAAATTTTAGTCTCCTCTTTAGGCAAGATGATAGTTTCCACATTGAAATGATGGGGTAGCTTAGCTCCTTCTTGGGAAAGTTTGAGAAAGTATTTTTCTTTCTCTTCGTTGAGTAGGATTTCCATGACCTTTCAGAATTTTATGTCTTCATGGCACTTTGTTAGGTGTTTAGGAAGTATTTCCACCTCTTCCTCATCTTCAGAAGTTTATGGGTCTTTATTTTTCTCATTCCTAGGTTGATGTTGGTTTTTGTTGTGGTCACCGTGTTCAACTTCATGATTAGCCATTATAGGAATGTGTTTAGTTTCTATATTTTTTGATTGGAAAAGTTCCTTGAAAAGGAATTTAGATGTATTATTTGGAGATGTGGGACCTTTGCTAGTTTTAGGATCCTCTTGGTATAAGGGATTCCTGGTTTGTTGTAATTTTATAGAGAATTTTCAGTGGACCTAAGGTGATCTGACAGGTGGAGATCGTGAAAATTCCTCACTGGAAAAATTGGACACAAACTGTGTACAAACTAGAAGGTGACCTCTGCCATGATTATGACCCCTAGCTTAACCTTTCCTAAGTCTAAGGGGATAAAACATGTTTCCACTTCTTGTTTCCATAGTCATAAACAACAAAAATAAGAAAAAACCATGACAAGGACCACACAAGAATGTAGTCTCAAAAAGCAAGAGAAGAGTGTTGTATATTAAGGTATGAGTAGTCTAAGTGAAGGCTAGAATAGCCAAAGATTATGACTATTATGACATAGAGTATAACAAGAACTAAAGAAAAAAAACAAGATAATTGAAAGATGAGACTAGTTGAAGTGTAGATCACAAGTCATCAACAAAGGAGGATGCCTCTATTTGGGACTGTTCACAAATAGAAATGAGGTAACAAGTTGTAGCAACAAACTAGAATTAGAGTGCAAATAGTTCTAACAGACTAGTTTTGATTGTTTTGACTCAAGATTCTATGAAAAGATTCTCTAGGAACCACATGAGAAATTGTATAGGAGTAGGTGAAGACTTGAAACAACAATTTAAACTCATGTGAGGACATAGACTGGGCTATGCGAAAAAATTGTTAAGACTGACAAGTGAAACATGATGTTGACAATAAAAACAGTTTGCAAGATCTCATGTGGAGATTTGCATAGGCTCTCATGAGAATATAGACAAGGCCACATGAAGAAATGATGAATCAAAAGGTACTCATGTGAAGTTTTGCAAATTGTGAATGAAAATGGAGACTAGATTGACAATTGAAACTAGATTTTGAAAAGACTTTGAAAATTTTAGACTATTTTGGATAGCTGGTTGGTCAATTTTGGTAGATTTTAGATAGATAGTAGGGTTGGTTTTCAATTCATTAATAGCATTTTTTTTTAACATGACAAGTGTTTTCGAAGAGATATGTGAAGTAAGCAATAGTCAAATATAATCCAACCAAGGAAAAAGAAACTCAAAGGGATGGGAGAGTCTTGACCTTTAGTTTGTTTAGATAGGTTTGGAAATGTTTAAGACTCAATAACAAACACACTTTATCTGTAAAATCAAAAATGGTAGAGAAGGCAAAACCTTTGTCCCACAACTTATGCGCATGCATGCAACTCACATAGGCGTGTCATCCCCTACGGGGTGTCCATTTTTTTGGTGTATTTAAAGGGCTCAATAACATATACACTAAATGAAAACCCTTGTGGCAAGGGACAAGCATGTATACTACCTTCCAATGCCCAGTAGCATGCCTATGGTGAGTTCTAAAGGAGAGATTCTTCCCCTTCCTTGCACAAAGTTTATGCCTCCTTTCGGAGGTTAATTGAATAGCAACTAACTAAAAGTTTTTTACTTGGATTCCATTTGTATTAATCCTTGGTGGCTCCACAAGTGGATTTGAGACTAGTAGCCCACACTAGCATCTCAAAATACACACACTTAACTAGCAAGATAGGGGTCTGCACTGGCCAGTGCAATAGACAGAGCCTCTTCTTGATATGTGATATCAAGAATGAAGAGGAAATTAATACAACGTTAGAGTCTTTTTCTCTACAAATATTCTTTATTATAGTGAGTTGGAATCTCTGATGAAAGGAGTGCGCTCATTTGGGTCATTCTCGAAGGTTGGATCACTCTAGCAAGCCCTCTAAGGGATGACTTGGACTGGTGGTTCAGATCTAAGGGTCCATTTTTTTTATTTCCCTCAAGGGGAAAGAGTATAATCCTCTAACTAATTTCCTTTCCCAAACATGCAAGACATATTAATCACCAAATTAGCTAAATCCATCCCACCTTGGCCTATTCCAAGACTTTGATCCCCTAAAAGGATATTGTCATCTCTTCATTAAAGACTTTGTTTGAGTGAACCACTAACTTGCTTGCCTCCCTTGGATGTCATCATTCAAAGGCTTCTAGGTTTCTAATTCACCCTTGATCATGACCTTCAAGTGGTAAAGAGCATACTCCCCTATTCGCCTATCTTGCACCCTAAAAAGTTCACAAGCCCTAATTATACTAGTGTGGAAAGCAGGAAAAAGACACAACATTTTATGTGGGTTTAAAATTGATGTTTGACATTCATATCTTTGACAACGTCCTTCAAATACATATTTAGTTCATATTTGATATATTTTTATACAAGGTATCTTCATCAATTGTCCTACAAACCATAGTTATGCTGCAAAAAAATCATAAAGCTGAAAGATGGTGCTTCAAAGAAAACCTGTTTGTCAAATCAAATGATGAAATGAATTCTAAAAATTCTACATGTTGCATGTGTTGTTCCAAGATTTCGTGTGAAATCTTGCATAGGCTTGTGTGAGAAAATGAGGTTCTATGTAAGAAATTGAGCAATGGGGCACTTTTCCGCATGAGGAAGTCTGAGAAAAGGAAAAATCCTCAAATCTTTGCATGAAAATCTAGAAATTTCTACATACAAATACAATAGAATCTTTAAAATATTAGAAAATAAAGTAAGGCCAGAAAAATTGATTTTCTCTACCCCACGATGCACACCAAAAATGTATATGCAAAATTGGGGGCCTATGATCCTCACATACACTTCGACATAGTCCTTACCTACAAGATCATCCTAGAATAAACATTGGATTGTTTATCTGAAAGATCTAATAAAATGACCTATTGCCTTCTAACTAGAAGGATTGTGCATTTTTTCTATTAGAAATGAAAAGTAGGCAACCATATTTTATAATATGAAGGATTTTATGCAACTATATAATCATGCAATTAATCTAGATGAGAGATGTAGTCTAATATAGGAATAAGAAAAAGTGTTTAATCTATATGTATGCATTGTATTAAACTAGATAATATTGATGCTAAGCAATGAAAATCTATGATAACATAAAACAAGTCAGTATGCAATTCAATAGAGATTCGATGCAATTCAAATTCCAACCTCCATAGTAAGGGATTAGAATTCTCTTAAATAGAATTCCTGAAATCCATCAATGGTCCAGATTAATCAGGACTAACGGTCAAGATTAGAAATAAAATTCAGTTAGAATGGAAAGTTTCCTTATGAAAAGGAAGTTAACCAATTTCTTTTGAGTGGAATAAGGAATTAATTGATTTCTTTCCTTTTCTAATTTCATTTAACTTAGAGTTTCCATTTCTGAATTGAAGAGAGAATATTGGACAAGATATTTGATTTAATGAAATCAAATATGATCTCATAATTGAGTATTCTAAATTGAATAATTAAATTCAACAATTAGAACAAAAATATTTAATTAAATAAAATATATTTAATTCCTCATGTATATTAACTAAAAGGGGTTAATTTAATTCAATTAAAGTAATAAGACTTATAATTAAATTAATTCAATTAAAAGGTTAATTTAGCCAATTCAATGAATATTTAGGAATTAGTTAAAGTAAATTATTAATATAGATTAATGATTTTTTGTATTTGACACTTAGGTCAGGTAGAGATTATCAAAATCATAATTGCCTAGTGACATAGGACTTTACGGTTGATCAAATAGACTTTTTGGGGTATTACGACTATCTTTATCACTCTAGTGAGCTAGATACATACTGATTGGTAATGATATGGCTTTTATATAACATTAAATACAATACATAGTTAATCAATTATTTTCCACAATCTCCCTCTTTGCCATTCTGATTCTCATCCATGAGAACTCCCTCTATCAATGTGAATTCCCTCTGACTTCAATTTCTCCCTCCATTAGCATAACTATATCTTCAACATCTTCTTCTGATAACAATCTCTCCTTTATGATATCAGACCATGTTCTCCCTCTTTAACATCTTATAAAGAAAATTTTTATGATATGACAACAAACTCTCCCTCTTTGACATCTCATGCCAAAGAAAATATTCAGTAAATATCAATGTATCTCATGTACTAATTCATATGTAGTATGCCCTTTTCAATACTACATCAACTAGCTAATCTTCACCATGCTCTAGTTGATGCATTGCTTTACATCATTTATTGAGCTTTAGATAGAGGAATGACCCCTAACTTACTTCTTAGATACAAAATTGCATCTTTAGGTAATGGCTTAGTGAATATGTCTTTAGTTTATTCTTTAGCATTCACATATTCCAATCTTACCTCTTTATCTTCAACCAATTCTCTAAAAAAATGATATTTTATAGCAATATGCCTGGTTTTGGTATGCATCATAGGATTCTTTGATATATTAATTGTACTAATGTTATCACCTAAGGTAACCACTAGATCCTTGATTTCTATCTTTATTCCTACCAACAATTGATTGAACCAAACAACATTTGAACAATTAACTACTACCACCACATGTTTTGCCTTTGCTATAGACTAAGATATACAATTTTTCTTCTTGCTTGTCCAAGACACTAATCTTTTACCAAAAAAGAATGCTCCACCACTAGTGCTTTTCCTATCATCAACACTTCCTACCCAATCAACATCTATGAATTCTTTCAAATCCAAATTGCCTCCTTTCTTATACCATAATCCACAATCTTCAGTACCCTTTAGATACCTCGTGATTTTCTTTATTTCCATCCTGCAATTTTTCTTATGATTTTTAGAGAATCTTGCCACCATACAAATTGCACTAATGGAATATCAAGTCCTATGTGTACTACATATTGAAATTTTCTAATCATTAATCTATATGTGGTCTTATCTACCTCTTTGTAATCTCATTCTTGGAAAGATTATGTCTAGTAGACATAGGTGTTTGAACTAGTCTTGAATCCTCCACTCCAAACTTCTTTAGTATCTCCTTGATATATTTGGATAAAGTAATGTAGATACCATTTTTCTTTTGCTAGATCTATAGTCCAACAAAGGATTTTATCTCTCTAAACGTGCACATCTCAAATTCTTTACTCATCTCTTTTGAAAATCTTTACATAAATCATCATTTCTTGTGAACAATGTGTCATGCACAAATATTTCTACTAATATAATCTTCTTGTTTGGTCCTTCTTTGATATATAGGTTGTTGTTATCATTTGTTCTTTGAAAACCAATCTTTATCAAATAGTTATGAAGTCTTTCATACCAACCTCTAGGAGCTTCCTTTAGACCATACAACATTTTTTGCAATCTATTGACCATATCCATTTTTCTAGGATCCACAAAACCTTTAGATTATTCTTTTTAAACTTTCTTTTCAAGAATTTCATTCAAGAATGCAGGTTTTATATTCATTTGATAAACTTTAAATCTTTTATGTGCAGCATAAACAAGTAAGTTTCTAACACCTTCTAATCTTGCAATAGGAGAAAAAGTTTCACCATAATCAATACTTTCTTCTTTAGAAGAACCTTTGCAGACTAACCTTGCTTTGTTTTTTAAGACTTCTCCAGCTTCATTCAACTTATTTTTGAAAACCCACTTAGTGCCAATTAAATTTTTATCCTTGGGTCTAGGAACAAGAGTCCATGTATTATTCCTCTCTATTTTTTCTATCTGTTCATTCATAGATTCAATTTAACTTTCATTATCCAAAGCATCTTTAACTGATGTTGGTTCAAATTCAGCAAGAAAATATGTACCTTTCAATTTAATTCTTGTCATTGTTCCATCTAAATTGTCTCCAATGATTTGTTCAGATGTAAGGTGTCTTTTGACATATCTTGCTAACATAGGTACATTGGATTTAGAACTTATTCCACTATCCTCTCCATGATCTTCAATATCAAGCTCGAGTCCCGTTATCTATGACTCAGGTCCATCAGACTCAATTTTCTCTAGCAATAGCTAGGTAGCTTTTGACTGTGACTTGAGTCCTTCATATCATGACTCAGGTTGCACTTATTGCAATTTTCTATCTCTTCAAGATTTTTGGGACTCAAAAAGTGAAGTCTGTTCACTTTCAATTGGATTTGGTAATGTGTTAGGTTCATAGTAAACAAACTTTTTGTAATCCTTGGGTTCTCTACTACTCTCTTCTTCACTCTTTTCTAAAAACTCATCAATTCTTACATGTGCATTTTCTTTGATCTTATGAGTTGAAAAATTAAAAAATTTATATGCTTTACTTCTACAAGAGTATCCTAGGAATATGCCTTCATCACCTTTGACATCAAATTTACCTTTCCTAGATTCCTTCAAGATATAACATTTGTTACCAAATACTTTAAAGCAACTTACATTAGGTTTGTAGCCATACCATAGTTCATAAAAAGTTTGACCAGATTCTTTCTTCAACTATACTTTGTTCAAGGTATGCACTACATTATTGAATGCTTCCTTCCAATATTAGATTGCAACACTCTTTTCTATCATCAAGGTTCATGCACAATCCATGATGGATTTGTTCCTTCTTTTAGCTACACCATTCTACTGTGGTGTACTAGGGGATGATACTTGTCTTTCATTTCCTTTTTCAATGTAGAATTTATTAAATTCATTAGAAATGAATTCACTACTTCTATCTGACCTTAAACACTTTAGCTTCTTTCCAGTTTCTTTCTCTACTCTTGCTAGATACCACATAAACTTTTGAAAGTGTTCAGGATTATCTTTTAGATACATTATAGTCATCATTCTAGAATAATCATCAAAGAAAGAAATAAAATCCTTATCTCCACTATAACTCTCTATCTCAATAGGTCCAGATAAATTTATAGGAACTAGCTCCAAGACTTCTTCAAAATGAAAGTTTTTTCTTTTGAAACATGTCTTGCCCATCTTACCAATTTGACAATTTTTGCATAAAACCATATTAGATTTCCTCAGACTAGGAATACTTCTCACCTTTTTGTTTTTTCTTATCTTGATTAGATTATCAAAGTTCACATGATATATCCTTTTACAACTTAACTAACTTTCTTCTACTTAAGCAATAAAACATGAACTTTCACTAAGATCTAGGTAGAATATGTTACCTTTTGTTTGTTTATCACACCCAACCAGATTTCCTTTTCCACCCAACATCTTTGTCTTCCCATTCATGAATTCTACCTTTAATCCAATGTTATTCAATTGTCCCACACTCAGTAGATTATGGTTTAGTCTTTAAACCCAATAAGCATTATCACATCTAAATTTATTGGTTAGTGAGATACAAACTTTTCCCTTTATGTAACATGGTTCATTATTTCCAAATCTCACATTTCCACCATCATATTGTTCCATATGTTCAAACTTTTTTCTGTTACCAGTCATATGATGTGAGCAATAACTATCAATAATCCATGTATCATTTTTTTCTAACATGAGAGATACATGCCATTTTATCTCCTTCATCATTAGATTCATCTTTTATAGCAATGTAAACCATTTCATCATCTTCACTACTATATAAATCTTTAGTCATACAACAAGATTTCTTACCTTTGTTCTCATAGTTCTTGAAGTTATTTAAATCCTTCTAGCCTTTATACTTCTTGTGCTTCTTTTCATCTTTGTCTTTTCTATTTGGGCATCTTGTAGCAATGGACAACTTCTTCACAAAGAGAAATAGATCAATGAAATTTTACCTTTGTACTTTCCTTTGCCATTGGGATACCTTCTTGCAAGAAATACTTCAAAAGATTCAAGATCAATGTCACAAGTTTATTTCTCTTCACTATTAGATTGTTTTCTTTTAGAACTTTTATCTTTCTTCTTGAGTGATACCTTGGCTTCAAATGTAGACTTAGGATACCTAGAACTAGGGGTACAATTATCATAGTTGTCTAGTTCAAATGCAGTCAATCTTCCAACTAGAGCATCCAATGTTATCTTTTTATTTGGATCACATTTCATCTCTTGAATAACATGTACTCTAATTGAATAGATATGAAGAAGTGTTAAGAGTATGTTTCTTACCACTATCAAATCTTCAATTGTTCTTCTAGAGGCTTTGATAGTATTGATGCTGACTTTGATTCTCTAAACATATTTTTCACTATTTTCATCCTCTCTCATTTTCATTTGATCGAACTGACCTCTCAAGCTTTTTTCCTTGGCTCTTTTTATGTTATCATCACCTCCATAGATATCCTTTATTTTTTTCCAAAGAAAAACTATATGAGGAGGATATAAAAAAGATATTGATTGATTCCACCATTAAAGAAAAACTATGCAACCATCCTATATTGGTGAGTGTGGATGAGATTCATAAGGTAGAATTAGCATCTATAAGGGAGAAAAGAACAAGAAGTATCCATAGCCTCCCCTCAATTTATAGAAGTGCAACATAAAATTCCTATTGTATTATACCAAAGGAAGGAACCAGTGACATCAAATGTTAGCACATTAGTGCAAAATGTTGAATAGTACAAGCAATTGCAATAGATGAGAAAGATGGGACACTAATCCAAATATGTCAGGAAGAAAGTCCTACACCTACACCACAAGAACAAGGTGAGGTAGATATCATAGAAAAGAAGGTGGATAGGACTGAAAATTCAATCTTGATGATGGAGGCAGATGAATAGATAGCAATTCAGATACTGATTACCCTACCAAATACTACTACTCTTATTCCTAGTCAAGCACTTCATAGGTCAAGTGTAGAAGATACACCATTGCAATCATCAAGAACTAAGTCCTAACAAATATAAGGTTGATGAAGTTACCTATTTTGATGATGTCAACCTAAATGAGGTAATTAAACTCCTAAAATTTTATCTAGCATCAAAAAACCATAAAGAAAATGAGCATAATGTAGGATTCTCTAGCAAGAAAGAAACACCAAGAACTACTCAAAAGGTAATAGAGGAAGAAACAAGCATTACATGACATCAAGGACATATTTCTTGATGCATTTAGCCTACCTAGAGCTAAGGAAGAAAAGACAATCATTGAGTAGTTAGAAAACATTGTAGACATGATTAATGATGAACACCTAGATATAAATGTAAAATTAGTTGAGTGGTCCAAGGAGAAATTCCAAGAAAATGTCAAGGAAAAGACATCTAGTGCTATTGCACTAAGTCAAGTTGAGTTAGCAACCAAAATTGATAGTGTGAAAAAGGTGTTGGAGAATATTTTCTCTAATTACACTGAGTTGTGTGATACAACTCTACTTACACAAGAACTACAGACACACATTGACCATCTAGAGGGTGATTTGAAGAAAATAGGTACAATACTACAACAATCTCCTGGTCAATGTTAGACTCATTTTGAAGATTTATTATTTGCACAAGGTAATTTAAAAGAATTGTAGTCCCAAGATGAAAACATTAGGGCTACAATGTTTAGCATATAGTCCACATTGACCCCTTACATAGAGGTGTTAAACAAGGAACTAGCCTTTGCATAAAAATTGATGAATATCGATCCCCATCTTTCTACTCATGAATGCATAACTAACCTTGTTTTTGAGTTAGATATTCAAATTTAATCTCTAGAGGTAGCATGTGAAAACTAGGATCTAATGCTATAGATTATACTAGAGGTTAATAAATCATTCTTGAACAAAAACACTATTCCTATACCACCCATGACATAAGTGTCAAAAAAAGCGGAGAAAGAAAATCAATGAATTTTGTGAAAAAGAAAAAAAGGGGAGGATGCATAAGTTTTTGGGGAGACCAAACTAAGGAGGAGCCAAAAATAGAGTACAATAGATTGTATATTTAATTAGTAGGAGTATTGCATTTAA
>CM053792.1:836026730-836199230 GCA_028749045.1 Cupressus sempervirens
GATTTATAATTGATGTCACTTCAAAACTTTATAAACTATACAATATTCAACCAAATTGGATCAAACCAAATGCATTCTCTAGATATTGATGTTTCAAATCCAACATCAAAAGAATTAGCTCATTATCATTTTTAGAAAAAAACTCATTCTTGTCAAGTGCACTGCCACTCTTTAAAAAATTTGATTTTTCATGTGTACCACTTTTTAGGGGAGAAGAAATATTTTACTTAAATAATTTAAAAAAAATTGAATATATGGTTATAAAGTATGAGAAATCACTATTTTACATCATCTTCAAAGTATTCATAGTCTTAAAGATATAGTGACTCAAATTTGTGAGATGTGTTTCAAAAATGTTCATTTTAGTGTCAAAATCGGTCAAAAAGTGGTGCCCACTATTGTTGGATCACTTGGGAGTGTTTTTCTTTTTGAGAATTGTAGCATAGATAGGGCCATATACCTTTACATGCACCAGAAGCCCTCTACATGTATAGTTTATGGGTGCCCTCAGCCACCTCATCTTCTATGCAAATATATCCTTGAGAGATTAGGATTTGTTGAATTCTTCTAGCAGCTAATTCTGATGAATAGGGAATACCTAGGACCAACCATCATGAAGCAAACTTTTGCATGTAGGAATTTCAAGGTGGAGTATTTCAACATAAGAAAAGATGCAATAGAAGAATTGGATGAATTCATGAGTGGTTTTATGTTTCCTTTTTTACCTACTAGAACCAATGATCCTAATGATGTTGTCAAAGATGTTCTAAGACAAATTAGGAAATATAATCTACCCAACAGAAAACCTATTTGTGAGGAGCATGTGATTATAGATTTCTTGGAAATTGAAGAGTGTAGAAATAGAACCTTGGAATAGAGGGAGATAATGGCCATTGAAGAGTAAAATAAGAGAATAGATCCTTATTTCAAAGGTTTCTATCTTGAGGAATGAAAATTGAATAGATATAATAAATATATTCAAAACTTTCAAGACATAGTATCCCAAGTGACCCCAAAAATAAGAAATAGATTGGAGCATGAACCTCCTAAGAAAGATATTGTGCTTGAAGTTGATGAAGAGGAGGAGCAACAAAAAATCTCATCTTGGGCTAAGGGTGCTAGAAAGAGGAAAATTTTAATTTAAATACTAGATAATGAAAAAGAAAAGGACCTCCAAATTTTTCGAAGATGAAGAAAATATTTTGATGATCTGAGGCATAAATTTTTGATGAGGCAAGCCACTCAAAATGAAAGAATCCCTAAAAAACTTGAGCTTGAGGCTAAAATGATAGATGATATGATAATAAAAGCTCAAGAGTTTATGAAGGATAATAATTTAATTAATTCTTATGAATTTAAAAGTTTTTTTTTTCAAAATAAAGAAGAATGAATTATATTTGCAATTACAACTAGGTGATTTAGATGAATAGGTGGTAAAGTTGGTAAAAAGGTTGCAAGAGTATGATCCAAAAAGTGAAACACTTATTGTGGATGACACTAGGGAGCTTTTGAAAATAAGTGGAATGATATTATTCCTTGGTTGGAGATGAGATCATATTAGAAAAAATAAGAAGGCAAGAGAAATTCATCTCATTTGAGGATATTAATGTCACTAGAGAGTTACAAGGAGCTAGTTTTAATGTTGTGCTCAAACAATGGTAGTTTGGAGTTTAGGCCCTAAATTAGACAAGCCAACACTATTGGACATTAGAGATTCTCCATAGGGAAATATGATATTTTGGAGTGTTAATACCACAACCAATGAAAAAAATTTAAACATGAGGAATAAAATATTGGTCATAAGAAAAAACAAGATGCATTTGTTAGAAGAATGGTTATATCAGACTTATAGCAAGTACATTGAAGCAAGGAAGTGGTATGAAGAAGAAATGAAGAAAAAACATGTGTTATAACAAAGAAAGGCTTCTTTAGACAACAAGATCAAAATATTGATATCTCTTACAAGGAATTTCATAAAGGTAATAGACAAAGAAACCCAAATAGACAATGATATGGTAGACATGGGAGCATATCAACAAATAGATGTGGAAGAAGTGGAAACATATAAGAAGATGGAAGTAAGGATGATTGAGAACATGTTTGCATATAAAATAAACATCCCAAAATGGAATTCAAAAATTTTCCACAATAATTACATTTCATGACAAGTTACAAAACACCAAGGCTCAAAATAATTGTCATTTCTTTCTGCATTGTTTACCAAGTGGGCCCCATGCATACCATTCTTTCACAGGCTTGTTACAATCTTGACACAAAAGAATGAGTTACCAAAAGAGGATATCATTCACAAAAGGAAGATGATAAGGTCAAGGATTTAAATGGTTTTTTTTTTAGAAAGATACAAAAGATAAATAATAAGATGAAGACCATTGCTTAAGGAGCACCTATCTTTATTCCGAAGATTGTTGATGATGAGAATAACCTAAGATGCAATGGCAATGCCTATTGGTAAGTATATTCCTCCTTTTCTCCCATTTTTACTTGAACTATTCTTTTTTAGGGGTCATTTTGTAATATTAGATTCATTTTATCAAGGAGATTATGAGGACATTCCTAGATGTACCCATGTTAGATATATAAGAAACACTAAAGAATTGTGATGAATTGCTTGTGAAAAATGAAGATGGACTTCCCTTGAGAGTAGAAAGAGGTGATGAGGACATTCCAAGTACTTTAAAGATTAATTATTTCTTAACCATTTTAGATGTTAATGAGGAATTTAGATGTTATCGGGGGGTGAAGGGGGGGCATGGTGGTGCCAAATAAGCTTCCACCTTCATGTGGTTGGCCCTAATTAGTAGAGAATGTTAAATTATTTTAAAAGTGAAGCTCAACATTAATATTATATGATTACATAACAACTAACTTGTGAATCTCTTGGTTTTAGGCAATGTAGAACGGGGCCATAGTTCAATATGCAATCTTAATTCATATGCATACAATATCAAGTGTAGATGAAAAATGGGAAAAAAAAAATCATTTTTTGTTAGAGGTCTTTAATTAGGTATTTTAGGTTATAGAACATCATGAAAATTATAAATTTGACTCTTATAAGAAAGGGTAATGTCCTCAGCATGCAAGAAAATCAAGACTTTCTATGTGTTGGCTTGTTGAGGACATTCTCTTCGCCATAGAAGCTAGAGTTCTAATGTTCATGATGGTCTATAAGTTTAAAAACTTAATAGACCTATTAAATAAATGCAATTATGTTATCTTTTATTAGATATGCCTATTGTCCATGCATATAGAACACAACTATATGTGCATTCTCGATTCAAGTGGTAGATTCTTATTTTGGATGTGATGAAAAAATGACATGCACCAGAAGATGGGAAAATGATGTCACGTTTGCAGGTCTAGAACCTTTTTTTGTACTTTAAAGATTGATTCTTTCTTAAAGATTTTAGATGTTAATAGGGAATTTAGATGCTAGGGCAACAAATGAGCTTCCACCTTCACATGGTTGGTCCTAATTAGTAGAGAATATTAAATGATTTTCAAAACCAAGTGAAGTTCAACGATAACCTATGATTGCATGACAACTAACTATGTGAATCTATTGGTTTTAGGCAATATAGAAGGACACCATAGTTTAATATGCAATCTCAATTCATATGCATAAAACATTAGGTTGAGCTGAAAAAACCCAATAGGTTTATATTTTTGTTAGAGGTTTACATAGAACTATTGAATAAATGTAAACATGGTGTGTTTTTTTAGTTTTGCCTATTGTCCATCCATATAGAACATAGCTGCATGTGAATTCTCAATTAAGAGTGGAAGAATCTTATTTTGGATGCAATAGAAAAATGACATGTACTAGAGGATAGGAAAATGGTGTAACTTTTTTAGGTCTAGAACCTTTTTTTGTACTTTAAATATTGATCCTTTCTTAGAGATTTTAGATGTTAACGAGGAATTTAGATGTTGGAGGGGGCAAATGAGCTTCCACTTTCACATGGTTGGCCCTCATTAGTGGAGAATATTAAACTATTCTTGAAACCATATGAAGCTCAAAATTAACTAATGATTTCATGACAATTAACTGTGTCAATCTCTTGGTTTTAGGCAATGCAAAAGGAGACCATAGTTCAATATGCAATCTCAATTCATATGCATACAACATTAGGTAGCGCTGAAAGATGCAATATGTTTGCATTTTTGTTAGAGGTCTTTAATTAGGTATTTTAAGTTATAGACCATCACAAACATTCATGATGGTCTATAGTTTTAAAAACTTAATAGACCTATCAAATAAATGTAACTATGTTCCATTTTTTTAGCTCCACCTATTGTCCATGCATATAAAATGCAAGTGCACATGCATTCTCAATTCAAAGTGGATGAATCTTCCTTTGGATACGATGAAGAAATGATATGCACTAGAAGATGGGAAAATGATGTCACTTTTGTAGGTCTAGAACCTTTTTTTGTACTTTAAAGACTAATCCTTTCTTAAAGATTTTAGATGTTAATGGGAAATTTATATATTGAGTGGTGGTGGTCTGGGGCCAAATGAGCTTCCACCTTTATGTGTTTGGCCTTGATTAGTAGATAATATTAAAATATTCTTGAAACCAAGTAAAGCTTAATATTAACCTATGATTAGATGACAACTATGTGAATCTATTAGTTTTAGGCAATGCAGAAGGACGCCATAGTTCAATATGCTATTGTAATCTAAATAGCTTTAAATTTTTGATAATATAACCCTATACACAATTAATATGAATCATAACTAAAATAGATTTATTTGATAATAAAAATGTGTATCCACATAAATGCTATGACTATAAAGGATACACTAATATCAATTGGCACTTGTATGAAAAACTATTACAAATAGCCATTTACATAAATTTGTAAGACGTGTCAAATCTTTGTCACTTGTATTAGATTAGTTTTCAATAGTTATGAAACCCTTCTAAATTGAGATACTCTAGGAGTGTTATCTTCTTAAAAGAATATGGCAATTCATCCAACTTCACCTCAATAACCTACTTTAGAGACCAAAGACGGTATGGCAGTTGTCCATTTGTAATGTCACTCACAATGTCCTTCAAGTGATCTTGCATTCTTATTTGACCATCTTTGTCCATCTCAACAAGACATCTGTTGCAAAGAGTTCCCCAACCAAGTGTTCCATAAAACTTAGCCTCCCATGCTACAATGACTACTTTTTTTCTTTCTCCAATGAAGAAACATGTTGCATCCAAGAATAACTCCTTCTCTTGCTTCCCTAGAGCATCATAGCTAAATTTGATCCTCTTTGTGATATCCTCATGGAAACTTATTCAATTTTTGCCACCAATTTTTTTTTAGTAACTCAACAAGTTGTAACAATTGCGATGGCTTATTTTTGACCAATAGCAGTAACACTTACAACATTATTGTCACAAACTGATCGCAATTGCAATGGTCTATTTTGATAGATGTTAGCTACTCCCATGGCATGGGCATCGCATACCTATTACACTTGTGATGGATAGCTCTAATGGCTACTCATGGATCCAACAACAAACTGAAAGCTTAGACCATCATAATTATGATGATCTACTATCACAATTATGATAGCAAGTTTTGAAGGGATAGCAAGAAATAATAACCACCAAGAAAAATAGTCCTATAACATACTGAAAAATAGCATCAAAATGAAGTTTTATAGGGACCTAAAACAACAAACATAGTCCAATAAAAGTACCGAAGTTTTACAAGGACCTAGAACTTCAAATATAGTTTAGACCAAAAACTAGAAAATAGGACCGAAAGAAAGAACCATATACTACAACCAGAAAATAGGACTAGAATGGGAACAAAACCAAAGAACAAGACCCAATGTTGCTATTCTAGCTCCATAATCATCTTGATAGCCTCCTTGCCAATCATAGCAATATCTTGGATGGAGTTAGCAGCCAAAGCAACAACATCTTTCAGGGCTATCTTCCTCGAGCATTGCCTTATTCATAAAAAATAGTAAGAGAAGCTTGATCACAATTACTAGAATAGTGTTATAGAGAAGTTTCAAAATAATTGGCAAAATGGAAAGGAAAACTATTAAGTTTTTGAGGTAAGCTCCTCCTTAAAGCATGCCTCCAGAGTATTCCTATGTAATTTATGTCTTTTTCTTTAATGTGAAAATATCTAGGAGAAAATCTAAAAGATATTATAGTGATCAAGAGTATAGAAAAAAAGAAATATGGCTCTTGTCAACTGGAAGAAAGTTTTTAAATCCAAAGAGAATTATGGCCTTAATGTTGGAAATCTTGAAATTATGAACAAAAATCTTTTCTCTAAATTGGGATGCTTAACTTTAAGAGCAAAATATTAGACTAAAATCCTAAGGGCCAAATACCTATCTTAAAGTCTTTCTTTATACCTAAGAAAGAATAACCCCAATGGTAGCTCTATTCTATGGAAGAACATTTTGAAAACTAAGGGCTTCATCAGAAGAGGTTGTAGAATCCAAGTAGAAAATGGTAGAAAAAGCCTATTATAGGATGAAATATGAATTGATGAGGCTCCTATCAAGGAGGTGGTAAATGACCTTGGTTTGATAGACTGGTTGAAGGTGAATATGGGGAGGAAAGTGGAAGAAAAATTAGAATGGGAGAATGGTAATGCTAGATGGAAAGATCTTATTAATTTGTGGCATGTTCAACATGATGCTAGAAGAATTAGGCATATCAGTAAAGAGGTAGTTAGCTTTCTTATGAAATTTAGCCTTGACCCTAATCTCTTTAATCAAGCCCATGAGGAAAAATGGTTCTAGACATGTAACATAAATGCCCTCTTCTCTGTTAGTTTGGTATATAGATTACTTGAAGATATTTTAGTTGATGTCAAATTCTAGAAGAGTATCTGGACAAATAATCTTCCACCAAAAATTAACTATTTTTAATGGGTTATGGCTCATGGAAGAATCCTCACATGTGCCCTATGTGAAATGAATTTTGAGTCTATCAGTCACATTTAGTTACATTGGTCATTCATAGTTGAGATATGGAATCTAGTTTTCAAGGAATTTTATGTCTCCATGGTGTTCCCTAAAAATATGAAGGATCAGATGATGCAACAAAAGGTCTCTCCCCTCTCTCATACTATCTCTACTAATTCTTGGTAAATAAGTCTTCCTATGATCAGTTGGTGTATTTGGAAAGAAATAAACAACATCATTTTTAGAGCCAAAAAAGATGGAAACTGGTTCAATCTTCCACATCATCAAAAGCATCACCAGGGATATCATAAATTGTGCTCATTTCCCCTAAAATAATTGTGTTCCCCAACCTTCTTGATCTAAGGCTAAAAAAAATTAGAATATCAAACAAAGCTTGATAGAAATCTATTGATAGAAGATCTAGAAAAGGAAAAAGTGCTTCTAGATTTTGCCTAGGAAAGGATGGTTGAAATATAATGTGGGTGGATGTTCCAAAGGAAACCCTAGTGTTTCTATAGATAAAAGAATAATCAAAGACTTGAAAGGTGATATTATACTTGGCTTTGCCAAGTTATTCGAAATTAGGTCCAATAATTATGCTAAGGCAATAACAATGTAGTTTGGTATTAAAATTCTGCAAAACTTAGAAGCAGACAAAGTTGAGATGGAAGGAGACTCGAAGCTCATTATTGAATCTCTTTTAAATAGAGTCAAATTCCCATGGAGTATTTCCCCTTTAATTTATGATTTCAAAAGAAGACTCTCATCCTTTAATAGTGTGCTAATCAAGCATGCCCTTAGAGAAGGGAACAAAGCCATGGACTACCTCGATACATGGGGTCTAAACCATGAGGAACGGAAGATGGTGACTAAGATGGAGGAGACACAAGAGTTAAATAAAATAGTTTTAAATAATAACAAAAAATATAGCGGTATATGGTAGGAGTACAAGAGATGTCAGGTGCACTGCCAAGAGGTGTCCAGGCCCTATGATCATTAAAGGAAACAATCCTACTAAGATGTGTTTGAGCATCATTTGCAATATCCACATTAATGAGGTGTTAATCCTTGTGAAGCCAAAAATGACACTCCACATTGTTTCAATAATAAGGTTTGATCATGCAAATCTTAACCATTAACTCTCTCTTTTATTTTCCAAGATGATCAACAACCTCATAATCAGACATTTATGGAGTTGAGTTGGAAAGTACCCCCCTCAATGGAGGCATTTCATGTCACAATTTATCATGATTTACTACTTGTGTCACATCAATGGTTGGGAAAGGGCCAAGCTCAATGAAGGGTAGGGAGCTTGGATCTAGAGTAATATTTGTGGGAAAACTTTTATAATATTAACTCCTACAACTTATACTTTTTGTCACCCTATTTTGAAATAGAAAGTTCTACTCTACACTCAAATCTTCATAAAACCCATTTTCTTCAGTTTTCAAAGAAAGATTCAAAGATGAGCAATGTTTCAAACAAAGTTTTTGACAAAATGATCTTGGGTCCCAAGAAAATTAACCATTTGTTTGAGAAGAAGAACATCATGGGTGGTTCGCTAAAACCTATCAACCTAGAAATGGGAAAGAACTAGAATAGAGCGAGGAAATCAGGGGTTATTTTGTCAAGGAAGGATTAGATTCTTATATTTAGGTGATGAAAGGCCACAATATTACCCTTTCAACAAAGTGTGATAATTCTTGGAACAACGGTTAGGTGAAGATAGGGAGTATCAAATTTGTGGTGATAGTTGAGCTGATTACTAAAGTGACGAGCCTGGATTGTATTGGTGTTCAAGTTGAGAGAAAAGGTATGCTAGATTATAGTAAATTTAAGCATAAATTCTTTAAAGGAATGAAAGAATTAGTTATAGTTACTTTTCAAAATGGGTATGATAGGCTCTCCCTTCCTAGCCCTTTTGGTGCCATATGTTTTTGAATTAAAAGTAGATACAACTTGGGGGTTGGCCTTTTAACAATCAAACTGGTCAACAACTAGTAGATAACCATCAACCAAAGCTACACCCTACCACTTAATAAAACAAAAACAAGGTCTGTAACCATAATTAAAAGAGTATCAGTAGGCCTAACATACATCTATAGTACCTGTTTTAAAAGTAGTAAAGCTACAAAAATATATAAATAAAGGCATGATAGCCTTAAACCACTTCAAGTTCAACAACCAACAAATTAATAGCATAAAAAAGAAGAAGAGAGAAACATTAAGGCTTCTTAGCCTCCTTCTCCCCAATAGGATGTTTTCCGAGTCTTTCACAAGGAAGTCAAATAGTTTTTTTGTATCCTCCTTTGGCAGTTCTCCCTCCAAGTCCTTAAGAAAGTTTAGTGTACCAGCCACATGTGTCACTTTGATAGTGAACTTTGTCAGTAGGTGCATTCTATCCTCTACTGAATGAATTCTTTCCCACATCTCACTACAAGCCTTCTTCATGATTTCCATGTTGACCTCTTGCATGTCCCTAGGAAAACCATCTACCTACATCATAGGAACTTCCTACACAATTGGGGGGTTAGCATTATCCTTGGAAAAAGCCTTAATAAAGGAGGAAATCATTATGAGAGAGGGCACTCTATCCTCTGTATCCACACACCCCAACCCAATGGTTGGCAAAACACGTGACACCTCCTTTCTCTCCTTCAACCCCTTACCCAACCTAGACTGGGAAGAATCTAAAACCTCCTCTTACTCCTCCTCCATTCTCCCTTCCCCAAAAGTTTATGCCTTCCCTTTCATACTCCATTTGGAATGACCTATGTCTTCAGAATCTGTCTCCTTCTCTTGTGAGGCCCTTGCTTTCAATTTCCTCTTAGCATTAGACTTAGCTAACCTCCTTGAGCTCCTCCTACCCCATCTCCCCTCCTCCTCTAACTCCACTAGTTCTTTTTCTTTCCCTTTGTACTATCTCCCTTTCTTCCCAAAAGGGGTGGCCTTTAAATCCATAGAGGACCCGCTAGGCGAAGGTTGTGGGGTAGGAGCTCTAGGACCCATGATCTTAAGGGGAACTAGTTGGGGTTGGGGATTGGGATGAACTAGAATATCAACATCCACTATCCTAGGGGTGACTAGGGTAGGGTGAAACTGATATAGCTGAAACATTAACCCTTGATGTAAAATGGTAAAATTAACACCCTTTCTCATTTTTTCTTTTACATCAATAAATGAGTCCTCTAAATCATGCAATAGAAATAATGGAATGGAAATTAAATCACAGTGGAGAAAATGATTTAGGAGAGGAAAGTGGTAGTAATAACAGACATCATATCTCCCTTCTAGAGTTAGGTAATTCATAAAAATCAAATGGACCTCATTCCATGGCTTAGGGAGTTTCCCCCGCATAAAACAACCTTTGTGCCAAATAGGTTCCTCCCCATTCAAGAAGAAGCATTGCAAACTCACTTTATTGGCCACCCTTCTCACCTTCTACCACTTCCTACCTTTCATGACCAAACCTATCATCAATGAAATGACTTCCTTAGAGATATGGAATGAAATGCTATTTATCATAACTCTTGGTCCTCCCATGAATTAAGAAACAACATGGAACAATTTTCATCGTACCAATTAAACACCTCCATAAATGGAACAAAATTGGCTTTCTTTAGCATATAACACACCAACGGCATCCTCACATTCTCCTCAATCATCGACGGCTCAATGCGCATAAGGTCACTACCCATCTCTACAAAGTTCCCTATACCTTCCTTCTTCTTTCGAACCTAGAAACACTTGTTAAGAATGACTTCACACTTAAGCCAAAAATCCTTTAGGTGAGAATAATTACCATTATTATTAGTAAATATAGTAGCATCCATAGTAGAAATTAATGTCACATGTCGAACACCTCTATCTTCCTACCAATCTCTTCCATCATTCCCAATACACACTAAACAATTATAGTGGCATCTATAGTGGAAATTAATGTCACATGTCAAACACCTCTATCTTCCTACCAATCTCTTCCATCATTCCCAATACACACTGAACATTTAAAATTTGAACCTTTTATCTACTTGACGTATGAGAACATGCATAGAAAAATCATTAAAAAACCTTTCTTCTCAAACTTCAAAAATCTTTCTTTTTTGGGCCATGCAAATTTATTATTACCATTACCATCTCCCTCACTCCTAGCCATCTATGCCATATGTTACTAGTTAATTATGTACTTCACTCCTAAAGGTCTGTATTTAACCTATCATGGCTACCATTTTCCTTTTTTAAACATGTTGAGACATGGGGAAAAGTTAACATCACAGTCTTCCTACCTTCTTCTGTGGTGAACAACATTGTTCTGGTAGAAAACCCTCTCATTCACCATGGGCTCATTTTTGTCCTCTACCATCATGTCTATGCTCACCATCCAAGTTTTGGTAGATGTTTCCTGCCCATAGAAAACCATAGAATACATAAAGTGCCTAAGTCTTTGATTGTTATTGAACAAAATTTTCACTAATAAAGCCCAAGTGTATACACCCCATCTCTTAGATAACCCTCTTTCCCCCAAATCCAAGAATCTTAAGATTTCTCTAGAACAATCCCTTTTTCTTGAGCTCCCCAAAAATGGAAGAATAATTCCACTAAATCTAGCATTGCCAGTACCCACAAAAAAAAAGAGCTAAATGGAAGAAGTAATTATTGATATCAACAAAAATTATATGTAGGAATTTTCTAATTTTGAGGTGGAAGATAGAGCTATGGACATCAAAAAGTAGAAGGGAAACTCTAGTTTTTGGGAGAGAAGATCAACGAGACAAAAAACAAAATAGGGAAGATTTATAAGGAAGAAAGCAAGGAGGTATCCCACAATTCCCAAATGGAGGATAAGGTAGAAGAGATGCAAGTGGAGGAAACTCTAGAAAAAGTTGGGGTTTTCTCCTTTGAAGATGTCAATTTCAAAGTGAAAGAGGAGGATACTGAAGAGGAGACCTAGTTTCCCCAATAAACAATAGTGATAGCAAACTTAGGGATTTTCAGTGATGACAAGTTCAAGTCCTATGATAAAACTGAGATTGGTGAACAATAATTTTCCTATCCTAGTATGTAGAGGCATCTAGAAGACTTCAAAAAATATTGCAAAAATCATTTTGTTAAAATTAATGAGAATACTAAAGAGCTAAATAAAAAGTTCAAAAAGCCCATCATTGAACACAAACTAAGGGTGGTTATCTCCACCATTTTCTAGGTGCAGAAGGAAATAATGAGAAAGGTTATGCTTAGGGTGATCAATGTAAAGAGAAAATTAAGAAAGGTGAGCCAACCCAAGGGGGAGAAATGCGAGGAGATAAAGAGTCTCATATGAATCAAGAATATGATTGAAGAAATCAAGTACCTTAATAAAGATTAGGAGAACATTAAACATGCCTATTTCCTCATTCCTTTGTTTTCTATTCTTATTAGGTTTTGTTATGGTTCCCTGATTCATATGTGGTTTCATAAAGTACTTTTCTTTTCCTTCGACAATGTTGACTTGGCTTCTAGTAACTAATAACTCTAATAATCTCAACTATTGTTGGGGTAGTAATACTTTTAGTTTGGTCAGTGAGTTTAATCATTTAAAGTTTAGACTTAATTTAGTTTTAGGTGTGGATGGTTTAAACTATTCAAAGAACATGGCTAGTTTTGATTATTTTTTATTTCTTGTAAGTTCTACGAGGGACTCTAACTATTGGGGTTAGAGTTTTCTTCTCTGCTGCTTGGCTGTAATAACCCATGGTAGAGATGGTTTGCGCTCTTTGTTTTTTTATGCGTTTAGGGTCCTCTTCCTTCCTTTTTAAATCAAAACATATGTCCACTAGTGTGCATTATCCTCATCACCAATAATGACATTATAGGTAAATTTGATACTAAATTGCCCCGAGCCACTCAAATCCTCTCAAGTTCTATGTTATCATTTCACAAAACAAAATAATAAAAATTTGAATATATTGTTCTACTTGTAATTTTTATTTATATCATAGAACTCATTTTTGTAAGTAGAAAATTTTGATTTATTTTAATTATCACATGAAATTAGTTCATTTTAACAATATTATACAATCATTTTTTTTATAATACTATATAATTAAATTTTGTAAATACTACATATACTCAACCGATGCATAATTTCAATCTTTTTCTTATGAATCTTCACAACAAAATATCTTTTCTAGTTATGTTGAAAATCTCTCTATGGCATTAAAGTTGGGAAAAATATATAAGACTAGCACAACTAATTATGAAGTTCAACATCATATGTACACAAAATATAAGTTGAAATTTTTCTCGTAGTTAAATTTTAACTTAATTTTTCCATAAGTGTATTTATGCATTACTAAATAGAATTACATTTTAAATTCCATCACCTTACCTAAAATAAGATAAGTAATAAATAATCACATTAATAATTAAACAATAAAATGATCTTACTATTATTATCTAATCAACAAATGAAACTTTCCTCTAGTGGTAAATTAGTTAATACTAAACCATCTAATGTAAATAAACAACATATTCAAATGTAATACATTTTAAATCATAGGTTTAATATTAATAATATTAATCATGATACATAAAGAAATACATAAAACTGATCCAACATTATTCAACTTTACTCATTAAACTAAACTAATGTTGTTACTCAATCTGTTATTCATTGCTATCAGTGATATAAAAGTTAATTGAGATTAACATGTCTAGGCTAGTACACTGAAACTTATTAGACAAATTAACTAGTTTTTTCATTGTTGTAACTTTTATTTTTCTGTCCATTTGATCACAAAAATGTCTAATACACATGCCTCTCATACATTCTAGCTTTTGAAAAAGGTATGGACTGAAGCTAACCAATAGATCATGTTTTAACATGTGAACACTTTTCGTTGACAAACAATTCTCTCCCATAAAGATACACAAATGAAATTTGTATTATTGTTTAATATAATATACATAATTTTAGGAAATGATAAAACAGATATTAAATATATTGTCCATTTTACTTTTTTTTTTATATAAAATTATAAAAAATTACTTCAAGATAAATTAATTTTGACTTAGTAACTTTAATATTTTTTTAGCAAACACATTAAATATAATTTAGTTTATAAACACTATCAAATTACCTTATTGAAAATGAACTCATTTTTTCAAACTTATTATAACACATATTCAAACTTAAATAGTAAATACTCAAATAATTTCTATAACCTTCACCGACTTTAAAATGTAGTTAGAAGACGTCTCATTCAACGGAAGAGTGACGGGGTATCAAATGAAGAGAAGATTTCAGAGCACACTGACCGCACTCCGTTGTTTTCACTCAAAAAAAGCAAGTCAAGTCTATTCGAGAGGCGATGTATGCGTAAGGCCATTGCTTTGTGCCGCTCCAGTGACGGACATGCGGTGAGAAGATGAGGGTGACTTGCATACACAATTCAATCACGCATCTTATAGTCAATCCCATTAAATAGTATATATTATGTAGTCAAAAAGTTGATTATTTCATCATCACAATTTCATCATGTCGAAGATGAATAATTGGGCGGGATTCTAAACGTTGTTTCAAAACTCATATATAATTGAATCTACTTCCATTTTTAATGCAAAGATTTGAAAACCATTTTTATTTTAAGATAGTAAATGACAATTATAAGATCTAAATTTAATATATTTTAACATTTTAATTTTATTAAAAATTTGTTATAATTAGAATTTCAATTTACTTAAATTTGTTAAAATTAAATTATATTGTGTTCAAATTTTTAGGTTAGTATTTTTATTATTTGAACATGAGTTCTAAGTTGTAATAGGTTCTATGTTTTAAGTGAATTGAAGTTATTCGTACTCCAAATAATATTTAAATTTTAAAATGAAACAATCTAACTGAAAGAAACAATTACAATATAGATGTCATCCAAAAAGTTTACAATAAAGATTAAAATTAGTATTTTTGATATAATACAATACAATTATTATATTTGATAATTGCAATTTTCAAAAAAAAAAAAATTAACAAAAAATTTATTAAATAGATTTTTTTTTTAAAAATTATTATTTAGTAAATATCATTCTTCTTATTGTTAATCTTGAACAATTTTATTATTAAATATATTAATTGAATGATTAATGCTTAAGTTCTAGTTTCTTAAATAAATAATTTTGTTTGAGAACATTTAACTATGGCCTCATCATTTAATGATATATAATATCTTAAGGATATAGATAAGAAAGAAACTTTTAGAGTTTACTAAAGCTTTTCTTATGAGACCCCCTATTTTCTAATTAGCCTATATTCTATGGGAAATGACATTTCATCTATGATAAATATATTATTTCAATAAATGAAATTTTGTGAAAGAAAAGAAGAATGCTCATTTATTATTATTATTATTTTTAGGTAAAAATATTTTTATATTATGATATGTATTTCTTTATTTCTTTTATTCTATGAAAATTTTAAAAATCTTTTGTTAACTATCTTAAAAGAAATTTGTATATTATGAAATGATTCTAATAGAAGATATTTTCTTAAGTTAAATATTACATAAGATTTTAAAAATTAAATAGAATGAAAATAGATTTATATTAAAATGTTTTCAATTATACAAAATAATTTTGTTTATTATAAGAATCTTTTTCAAAAATATCAATATGAATCTAGGATGTTATGATATAAAATTAATTCAACCAATCATGATTTTGAGATAACTAATTGTATAGTATTTTTATTATACAAAATAATTAGTTTATTATAAGAATCTTTTTCAAAAAAATCAATATGAACTTAGGTTGCTATGAGATAAAATTAATTCAACTAGTCATGATTGAGATAATTTATTATATAGTATATTTAATGAGTAATAAATATGTAAACTTAAGAAATAATAAAAAAGAATAAACTATAGTTACTTTGATTGATTGATTGATAGAAAACTATTTACAACAAGTGTGACACAATGATTAAGTACTTGCCTTAATCTTAAAGACTAAGAAGAAGTCATAGTATATCAAAATTTAGTAATTAATCAAACTATAATTTTTATTTTATTTTAATAAATTGATCATGTCTATTATTAACATTAAGATTTAAATATTGGTATTATAAGATCTTCATTAAGTTTAAATAATTTACTACAATTTATTTCTATAAAAAATATATATATGAAAAAATTATTGTAAATTATTGTAACTTATAATATTGATTATACTCTTAGGTTAGGTACATTAGTTATACTATTAAGTACAAAATCAAGAAAACATCATTATAATATGATAAAATATTTATTTAATAAATTTAATTTAAATTATAATATATCAAGGAGAATTTTTCACTCGAATATTTACTAATGCATAATTAATACATAGTTGAATTATTATTTTAAATATAAATGATAATAAATATATACAATCTGTTTTTATTAACATTGTACACTAACTTTATTCAAAATGTTAATTAGTTTAAGAACCTTAAAAAAAAATTCAATTTTTTCATTTATACGTATAAATAAGTCTTCAAAAATCATTCAATATGTAAGGAGTGATTAAATTCTCCACAACAAAATGTCAAATGAGCTAGCCAATCAAATGATGTATAAATCAGTTGTTATATTATAAACTCAAAATTTTATCAATTTGACTATTTAAAATAAAACAGTTATAAGAAATAAGAAAAGCCACAACTTTTCAATTTATTGATCGATATGATTTTTATAATGTTAGAACATTATATTTATAGAAAGTACAATTAGTCAATTGTTAATTTTTTAATATAATAGATTAAAATTAAAAAATAATAACTAGTACACATCCATAAAAATTAGTACTCTAATTGAATATTGTTAATGATGATTATGATCTTATATTTGGTTATATATCTACCAAGAACTATATATTACAAAACTAAAATCATATGATTAACTGAAGCTCTATAATTATTCTATTCAAATTGATTAAAATATTATGTATAGAACACATCTAGAGATTTTTGTAAATTTGAATTATTTTTATGTATTAGATAGCAGCCAAAAAGAGGTGGCTAACCCCGTAGTACAAAATGTTGGAGAACAGTTGATAGTTAGCCCCTACTATCTAACCAATACCATTTTTGGACATCAAAAACATCTTAACAATTAGTAGCATAAAAAGGTACATCTTACCCATAACATGTATATGATACCAAAACGTAAGCTCACAGCATAAATTACAAGTATTGCTATTAATATGTTTAATATATACTATAATAAAAAAATGCCACAAATTGCATGAAGTACATAGTTAATCATAACATAACAAAAGAAAAAAGAAACAAAGGAAAAAGTATCATTGCACTCTTTCTCCTCTAGGTCTTCCCCCTCCTTCTCATTGAGATCCTCCATGGTCAATTTCTCCTCCTCCTTGACAGGTTTTTCTACAAGAGCCTTGAGCCAATCTCATATAGGTTTTTGTTAATTTTAATTTTTTTTTTTTTGTCTTTTCCTTTATTTAATTATGTATAAGTAGGCAAGGAAAAATATATATTTATTTGTATGCTAGCATGTTATGTTTAGAAACAAATCTTAATTAATTTCTACAAATAGATATTGAATGATATGTAATTTAAATGAAGTAACTAAAAAAATGTCTTATAACATCAGACAAATTCAATCAGTTATAATATTTGAGATTTCAAGTAACAATATTTGTAGAGATAAGAATTTTTTTTAATTTATAAAGTGTATAGCTCATTGTAATAGTATATTTCCTAAGTAAGTAAATAAGGAGAATTTAGAGAAATTTTATATTTAAGAAATATCATATAGAGTAGAAAGAAGAAAGAAAGAAAAAACTCTTTATAAAAAATTAGTAGTACTCAAATAAATTATGTATATAAATGAATATCAATTAATTTAACATTTATAAATAAAATATTTATTGATAAAAACTATTTTATATAGAAATAAAATGCAAATTTATTTGTAACCATCTAATCTTGTAATCATAATTAACAATAAAAAATAAATAATTTCATGAATATCTATAAACATTAAACTAAATTTCAAAACATAGTACAACATGAAGAGGAAATTAATATGATATTATTTATTTCAAATTATTATTCATTTTGTTAATGAAGTCTCGTTAGTAAATAAATTATTAAGATATTTTCATTTATCATTTCTTAGTGTTATAAAAAAATGTTCATTAAAATTCATTGAAATAAAAAAAATTGTGAAATGCAGTAGAAGGTAATGAGATGAAAAAAGAAAAAAAAAAGAAATGAGTGTTAGAAAGCATTATTAAATAATACAAATGCATGCAAGCTAAAACAATATTATAATTTAAAATATTAAAAGTATAATTTATGAATTAGTACATAATTAGAACTATTCTTTACATATCAACAAATATAAATTAAATATAATAGACTATAATCTTTTATTTTATGGTTTCCTAAGTGTAAGCAATAAGGGAGGGGCATATACAATTTGCAAAAAGAGGGGTAAAAGTTTATTAAGACAGAAAGAAATATAACAAGGAGAGCTCAACAAGGAGCTCGATCCTGAGCAACAAGATCATCAAATTCTTGCACCATCTCAAGGACACTTTCCTCCTATCCCTAATATTCCAACCCGGATCATGACTAGAAGCGCATTTCGCTAAACAATCAGCAATTCTATTCCATTCACGATGAATATACATGAACCTAATGAACTAAAAAGAGGAAGAGAAGAAAACAATCTGCTTAACAATAGTGGCCAGCTGCCAACTAACATCCTCAAGCTCTTGCGAAGAAAGCATGTTCACCACCACCTGGTAATCAGACTCACAGATAATCTTACTCCATCCCCGTAAGCAACACTTTTCCACAACATATAAAATAGCCTGAGCTTCCATGAGATTTTTAGTATAATCACCCTTATGAACTGAGAAGAAAAATTTAACATCCCCAGAACTACAACGAGCCACTCCGCCAATACCAGCCGGACCAGGATTCCCATGGGAAGAACCATCAGTGTTAATTTTTTGAACTCCACAGGGAGGAGGAGTCCAGTGCCCATCCCGGTTAACCTAACCCTTCCTCTAATGTTGAAGCTACCTGGACATAGAAGGAAACCTATGAGCTTCAGCCCCATCCTGAAGATGAAATTTGAGGCGATTACAGATAGCAAGATCAACTGGATCCATACCCCCATCAATCTCACACTTCACAAGAATAGTTTCCTGAAGAGAATGTGATATTTTCCACCAAAGATGCAAAACACCAAGACGAACATCTTGGAATATGCGATGATTCCTCTCCAACCAGATATGCCAAAGCATGAAAGATGGGCCAGCAGTCCAAGCAGCATGGAGAGAAGAAGACTTGGAGGGAGCACTACCCAAGTGGGCCCAGAACTCAGGCAAAGAGGAAGCATGCCGACAAGAGCAACCCCAAGCACTCCACCAAAGGTACCATATCTGAGTAGAATAGGAGCAATGGAAGAAAAGATGGGAGACAGACTCCTCTCCATTACCACACAAAACACAATAAGAGGGGCCCTGAAATCCACGTTTACAAAGATTATCCCAGGTAAGACAACGGTTGTGAGCCACTAGCCACATGAAAAAATTGCACTTGGACCAAGAAACTTTATTCCAAACTTGCTTCCACCAAGGGACCTTAGCATCCCCAAATAATTGTCTAGTTATCTCCTGATACCCAGCAGAGACATGATATTTACCAGACAAGGTACCACCCCAAGCCAAAACATCTGGACCAAGCAAAGAAGAACACTCTCTAAAGGCCAAAATTTGAGAAAGCTCCTGATGATCCATGTCTATACCTCTAGGAGGCCAATCAGAAGAATGCTTCCATCTGTAACCAACAACATGTCCCAATTGATAAGGAGTCTTGTAATGAGCCACTTTATCCGATCTAGCGGCAAGAAAAGAGTCACAAAGAGGCTAAAGATGAGGGTATATGGATAAAATGGAAGGGAATCCATCCCAAGCATCATACCAAAACAAAGCCTGAGAACCTCCTTTACATATCCAGAATAGACCCCTCTCCACCAACATCGCACCTGTCTCCAAAGTATGCCAAACCATTGAGCCACGACCTTCAAGAGGAAGTGCAAAAACAGAGCAAGGATCAGCACCATGAAAATATTTATGAGTGATAATACAAGCCCAAAGTTGATATTGTCCAGAGCACCATCACCGATAAAGTTTAGCAGCCAAAGCTTGACTACTCAATAGAGCAGATCGAAGACCAAGACCACCCTCCTTTTTAGGCCTACAAATAGTTGCTCAATTAACCAAACTCCATTTAGTACTATGCAAATTACCACTCCAAAGGAATTGTCGAGAAAGAGCATCAAACTCCTTGAGAAAGTAAATAGGTGCAGCGTGAACCATGCTTCTATAAGTAGGAAGAGCTTGGATAACAGCTTGAAGAAGAGTAACCCAAGCAACAGTAGAAAGCCATCTATGAGTCCAATGATTTACCTTATCCTGAAGCTTGATAATCAAATTTTGCCAGAAGAGACGTGGCTGCTTGGAAACAACAATAGGAATGCCAAGATAAGTCAAAGGAAGTGATCCTATCTGAAATCGTAGGATACCAACAATCCTGTGCTGTAGAATCAGGAGTGTTAAAAAAGTAAATGGAAGATTTGTGCTCATTAACTTTCTGGACTGAAGCTGCCAAATAAACGTCCAAAGCATGTCGAAAGGCTTCAGCTTCCTTGATCCTAGCAAGACTGGCAAGAGCAAAATCATCAACAAATTGAAGATGGGAAAGAGAAGGTAAGCCATTACCCCACTGCCAGCCTTGAATAGAATTTTGGGACACCTGATGCTTAATGAATCTACCCAAGCCTTCAGCCATGATGATGAATAGATATGGGGAGAGAGGGTCACCCTGGTGGAGGCCTCTAGAAGCACCAAACAGTTCAGAAGGTTGACCATTAATAAGAACAGAAAAAGAGGCAGAAGTAACACAACTCATAATCCAACTCACCCAGTCAGAGCTAAATCCAAAAGAAAGAAGAATACTCCTTATGAAGCTCCATTTAACTCTATCATAGGCCTTAGCCATATCCAGCTTAACAAACATGGCTCTCTCCCTTGAAGTAGCCATAGAGTGAATAGCCTTAGTAGCAATAACCACCCCATCCAAAATTTGTCTGCCAACAAAGAAACCAACTTGTTCTTCTGAGATAATAATGGGAAGCCACCTTTTCAGTCTCTCAGCAATCAACTTAGTAATAACTTTGTAAACCACATTACATAAGGCAATTGGTCTAAAAAACTCCAATTGATTAGCACCCTCTCTCTTAGGAATAAGAGTCAAGAATGTAGAGTTCAAAGCTCGAAGCATCTTCTTGCTAGCATAGGATTCTTTAACCACCTCCAACAAATCATGATTAATGATGTCCCAAAATTCCTAAAAGAATTCAACTAGAAAGCCATCAAGACCAGGAGCCTTCCCCTTAGGCAAGCCAAAGACCACCTCCTCCAGCTCTTCCCAAGAGATAGGACGCATGAGATAATCATTCATTTCCTGAGTGATAAGGGAAGGAATACAGGACAAAATAATATTTTCTTCATTATCAACAGGAGGAGAGTCCCTAGAGAAGAGGGTAGAGAAGTACCAAATAGCCTCCTAGAACAAAGCTAGCAAGGAATTCAGTTGGATACCTTGAGAATTAACCAAAGAAGAGATAGTGCTCTAATTCCGGCGAGATTGCACTGTTTTATGGAAAAAGGTAGTGTTTTGATCACCTTCCTTGAGCCAATCAACTCTAGGCTTTTGCTTCCAAAAAATTTCCTCTCAAAGTTCCCATTCTTCTAGAGCTCTAGAAGCAAGGGATTCAGCCTTGCCAAGATCCTCTGAGAAACCTCAATCTCTAATCTCCCTTGTGATGACATCAAGATCTTCTTGAGCAAGCCTCTTCATAAAGTGAAGGTTCCCAAAGAATTCCCTATTCCATATCTTGATTTTCCTTTTAACATATTGAAGCCTTTTAGAAAATGAGAACATTACAGTACCATATGCAAGAGCACCATCTTTCCACCAACAAAAAATAAAATCATGAAGAGAGGAGTCACAAAGCCACATCAACTGGAACTTAAAAGGAGGATGCTTCAGAACATAAGAACCTATAGTAGAATATTTGATTGGCCAATGATCTGAACCCCTCCAATCAAGGATTTCTGAAGAGATAGTAAGGGTGCCACTAACCCAGAAGCAAGAAACAAGAAATCTATCCAGACGTTTTGAGATAGCAGCAACACCAGTCCTGTGATTATTCCAGGTATAGAGACCATTAGAAGGCTTAACATCAGAGAGATGCAAAAGAGATATGTGTTGCCGAAGAAGAGCAGGAGAAGGCCCCAATCTAGCCAAACCACCATGCTTCTCCTCCAGACTTAAAACTGAATTGAAGTCCCCTACTAACACCCAAGGATGATAAGGATGACAATTTCTAACATATTGAATATGTTCCCAAAGTTCCTCCTTTCCCACGAGATCAACAGGTGCATACACATTAGTAACCATGATTACCTCTCCTTAGTCTAGAGCAGAAGCTACCATAGAGAGAGTTGAGCGAGAAGACATCCAGCCAAGAGGAGAAATTTTTTGAGGATCCCAAAATATAGCTAAACCCCCAGCACTGCCTGTTGCCCCAACACACTGGCATTGCCCACGAGACCAAATACTAGAGGCATGTTGGACCATAGACTCCACAGAGAGCTTAGTCTCTTGGATACAAAAAACATCAGGACTATGATCAACCACCAAGTTATGAATAGCCTTTTGTCTAGGGATTCTATTCAACCCCCTTACATTCCAAGAGAGAATAATCATCATTGGGTAGAATTGGGAAAATAAGAATCCAAAGGTTTCACTGAACCAGACTCAATCAATATATCTCCTATGAGTTTAATCTTCTCTTGGTCTGTTTTGTGCCCACTCCTTAGAGGGGGAGTAGAAGAAGCCCGCTTAAAGGGTTGAGGAAACAACCCCAAGGGGAGAGGAGATCCCTTGCCCTTACCTGATGGTAGCACATCCTTAACCAAGTCAGCCAAAACAACATCATTATCCTCCAACATTGCAGGAGTCACCAAAGCCTCTATCACAAGAGCTACAGGGACCTCACAGTTCTGATATACTACAACTTGGGATGCCCCACAAACATCATTAGGAATAGATCTCTCATCTGGGCAAACTGGATCATAAGAGATAGGAGGAGGAAAACCCTCCTCTAGAACCATACTATCTAGCACCTCAAAGCGGTTAAAACCTAAATCAGATAATCTTTCTTTCAAAGGCCTCTTTTGACCACGTCCCTTAGCTCAAGAGTGAATAGGGTAAATCCATCCTTATCCTGCATTTGAGCCTTACCCTTACCTATAGCATCTTGCAGATTCATCCCCTTGGTAGTATTAGCCATTTGAGATTGTCCTTTCCACGTAGTATCTGCCAAACCACCAGCATTGCCAGCTGTAGAACCAGCACTAACACAGTAAATGACCATACTCATGACAAATTCGGCAACGAAAAGGGAGGGATTCATAATCTAACTGCTGCACCCAAGAAGAATCCCCCAAAAAAATTACCAAAGAATCTGGTAATGGGTTATTCAAATTAATTTCAACACAAATTCTACCATAAGAAATAAGCTTTTTATCGAGGGATTGATGTGCGATCGCAGCCGGCTTCCCTAACAAAGAAGCAATTTGTCGAAGGATGTCTTCACGCCAAAATTCCAAGGGAAGACGAGGCAAGCGAACCCAAACTGGCACTATTGAAGGGAGATCCTTAGCAGAATTAAAACCTAAATGCCAAGGTTTGACAAATAACCCCACATGGTTGTAGAAATAAGGGCCTCCTTCAAAAACATAATCACGATCAGACATTCAAGAGAATACAACAAAAAAATAGCTATTCCCTGCCAACATAATCTCCATATCGCCTTCCACCTGCCATGAGCGGCGGATCCATGCCTCAAGAGCAGATAGGGAAATCCGAATTCCAAGAAATTTGCATATCAAAGCATGCTTGGTTCAATAATCAATGTCCTCCATTACAGCCATTGGAGGAATAACCAGAATGGGAAGATCATGGCTATGTAGAAAACAACCATTAACTTTTTTCAGCTTGGAGCTCTCCCCTGAATAAAACGATTCAGATCGTATTGCATGCATAGTTGTAGAAGAACCATATGTTCTCACCAATGGAGAAGAAATCCCAGGCCCTACCATGCAAACAATAAAACCCCAATCCAAAATTGACTGTAGAAGATTTCCAAAAACACCAACGCAAATTATGTCCAATAGCCAGCAATCCAAACAGAATAGAAAAAATAGTAAAGATCAAACACCAAGAACAGGCTAGGGTAAAAACCCTAGCCCAGTCGGCAGCCAATGCTTCTCCACATTCTCCAGTCAACCTCATATACAATTTGAAATACAAAGTCAATTTGGAATTCTCATATCATAAGAGCTTGCATTTTTCCTTATTCTAAATAAAAAACTATTTCAAAAGAAAAAAATCATTGTTAATTTATCAAAACAAATCATGAACTACTTCTAAAATGATCATAAGCTTTAGAGGTTGTATCATTACTTTCATACTAAAGTAAGATGTTATATATTGATTTTCAAAAGAAATTTGTATTCCTAAGAAACCATTCAACTTAAAGAAAGGATAGTATAGTTTTTGAAATTTCTATGTATTTAAAATATTATTTATTTTAATTATTTTCTATGATTTCATCTATTAGTTGTGAGCAATAGAAAAGGGGCACATAGAATTTGAGATAAAAAATAAAGTTGCAACTATCATATAATAATTATTTCTTGTAAAAACTTGTTGTTTTGGTATTCTAAATAAAAATTATTTTATAAATTAATTACAAGTTAATATAATTTGGTGTTGATAATTTGTTCAAAAAATTATGAAATACTTCTAAAATGATCATACACTTCAAAAGTTGAATCATTAGTTTCATCAAAAAGTTAGATGTTATATCTTGATTTGGAAAATAAATATGTATTCCTAAGAAACCATTTAACTTAAACAAATGGTAGAATAATGTTATAGTTTAGTCTTCTGAATTTTAAGAGTAATTAAACTATTTTTATTTTAAATTATTTTGTATAATTTAATTTTTATGTTTTAATTAGAAGATTTAAATTTATTACATTATATATGGAAAATATATTTTAGTCACAAATAATATCATAATATTACAAAACTTGAACTTTTAGTGGAGGAATTTTTGACATTGAATATAAGTTTTTTAATTTTATTTTCTATTTTGCATAATACAAGATATAATTTTGGTAGAGTCATGCTTAGAGTGCACTTTCTTTGAAATATCAAAAAGGAGTTTTTAATTTTTCCATGAAATAAATATTTCATAAGAATAAAATACAATTTTCATATGTTATGAGGCTTGTTTAGATTTTATAGTCTAGACATATAATAACTTTTTTATTTTATTTTTTACATGAAATAAATATTTCATGGGAATTAGATGCAATTTTCTTATGATTATGGGGATTGTTTAGATTTTGCAGTCACAACATATAATAACTAGGAATATTTTGACAACAAATAATTTAAATCACAACAAAAATGTAGCATTCAAAGACTTAGAGAGAAAAAAGACCATTTATTTGATCTCATCTTGTATTAGAGTTTTGTTGTCATACTATGAATAATTTACACGCATTATATTTGTGGTTTATAACTTACAAGATGACCCCTATTCTTGAGCAATTGGTCCAAATTTTTGATAAGATAAATGTGCCTAAATTGATAATTATTTTTAAATTCATTGTGATTGTATTGAAATACAAGAAAAAAATGAATATGAATGTACAAAACTTATAACATGATATGAAAAACCCTATAAAATACTTTTGTAATTAAAAAATTAACAAAATTGACAACTTTAAAACTTGTAAGAGTAGAAAATTTATTTGAAGCCAAGATTAGGTTTACAATTGAGTATAGTAATATAGCTTGTATTAGTAAGTAAGATGTAAAATTATATAATAGACAAATTTGGAAGATTTCAAACATTAAATATTATTAATTTTTAATTGTAAGTTTTATAGAAACTTTATTAAGAATTTTCCTCAAATGTATTACTTGGGTTAATGTGCTATCAATTTATTCTAACTATCATGCATATACTTTCTAGATCATCAAAAATCATCATCGATTCCAATAACAAATTAATTCTTACAATCACATCTCAAATATTTGTTAACTATTCTCCATTACCTATTCAACCTCTATAGTTTTGTGTTCACCTATTTGTCCTTTATACCTATTCATCTAGTTCACATATTTATCCATTTTTACTTGCTTTATTTATGTTTACCTATTTGGTCTTTTTTACCTGTTTACTTATCTATTCATAAGTTTACTTGTTCCTATCAACATCATTTCTTGATCGCTAGAATACCTTCACCATTAATAATTTTAGTGTGATATCTTAATCATATCATGTTAACATTAACATCTACCATATGTCATGGCCAATTAAACCAATTCCTTACAAATTTGAAATTTTAATTTAGTTAATTAATTGCTCATAGTTGATTGTCTTAACCATTACATGGTTTGATTCGATCACACATAGCTTACTCAATTCATCATATAAATAGGTTCTATCATAAACTTAGAATCATCACGTGTATCATAACCTTGCTATAGGATAGAAAGACTTAATTCATAGTGCAACTAATCCTTTTATCCAATGAATATGTTGTAACATGTTACTTAGTCAAATAGTTGACATCAATGACAACAAATATAACTGATTTACCAGTAATCAAATGTTGTTCCAATCTCATTGATTAGTTATAACAAGAGTTGTTTGTAATGGAGATTATTAGGAAGAACAAAAAAATGAATTTGATTAATTGAAGGAAACTCAAAAAAAATGTGTAAATGCTCAAGCTAAATTAAAATGATTTTTTTTTCATAGTGCTTCTACTCTTTATATTGATTAAAATTGAGAAACTAGACAAACTCGTGGCCAAAAAATCAACTAGGAAAGACATGGCAAAGAGACCCTCTCATACATATTAATGTTATGAATGATCTCCAAAATGTATAATCTAGCTAAGAATCATTGCTAAAGGCTAAATTTAATTTAATTATATACATATCTTACTCAGGTATGGCACTCTCTCTAGTTATTTTCCCTTCATGGCCGATTGGCTAAAATGAATGGTACGGAAGCTATGAAAACCTTGACACAATAAGGGCATTCAAAATCTTCTATAAACTCATTCCTTGTAATTTCTATATAGAATTAAAAGTTACTTCAACTATAGAAGACAAAATCCATGGTTAGAATAATATTTCTTATAGCCGTTATCTTCAATGACCATGCCTGTATTATTATTTATTATTAATTTTCTTCATAGCATTTGTCTATTCAATTAAACCCATTTGTCTATGATATTATGTAAATTTGTTCTCTAGATCAATATTGCCCATAGTATCTTTCAATATGAACTAGTATATAGATCCAATTTTTGCTATGTGTAGCATTGCATTTGTATGATTTTTCCCCTTATATATATATATATATACATACATACATACATACATATATATATATATATATATATATATGTATATATATATGTATATATATATATATATATGTATATATATATGTATATATATATATATATGTATATATATATATATATGTATATATGTATATACATATATATATATGTATATATGTATATACATATATATATATATATGTATATATGTATATACATATATATATATATATGTATATATGTATATACATATATACATATATACATATATATACATGTATGTATGTATATATATATATATATATATGTATGTATGTATGTATATATATATATACATACATACATATATATACATACATACATGTATATATATATGTATATATGTATATACATATATATATATATGTATATATATATATATATATATATATATATGTACATATATACATGTATGTATATATATATATATATATATATATATGTACATATATACATGTATGTATATATATATATATATATATATATATATATATATGTACATAGATATATATATCTATGTACATATATATATATCTATGTACATAGATATATATATATATATGTACATAGATATATATAGATATATATATATATGTACATAGATATATATATATATATATATATATATATGTACATATATATATATATATATATATATGTACACACACACACACACACACATATATATATATATATATGTATGTATATATATATGTACATACATATATATATATATATATATATATATATATATATATATATCTATGTACATACATACATATATATATATATATATATTCTCATGGATGAACTGAATGGAGAGTCATAAATTTTAGTGATTTTCACATGCTCCTTAAGAGATCTCAAGTAAGAATAAGTTGGTTGGTTGTATTGTTTTAACATATTTTTCAAGGGTCAATCTCACATTTCAAAATATTGATTTCTCAACACATGATTGATCTCTACTCTGAAGAGTTTTTAACTTCTTGTAATTTATTAGTTTTTTCACACTGTCTTATTTATTTTCTTCTTCTTACCTGGATTTCTTCTTCTTATTTGACATTTCAAAACTTTGATTTGTGCAATTCAAATCATTGATTTCTACTATGAGTAGTTTTAACTCCTTATAATTTATGATGCTTTTCAATACATTGTGTTTGTTACCCTATTCTAATATGAATTTCCTCTACCATATTATCATTTAGATGAAAAAATAAAAAAGAAAAAGAAAAAACAACAACCATATTATAGAAATATCAATGTTTGTTTAAATGATTGTTAACACACATATATCTAACTTGAACGATAATTTTTTACATAACTCTATTTCACACCCTTTGTATTACTTTTACTTGGTTGTCCATATGCATATTGTTTATCTCTATATTGATGTCATCATGCCTCTCTCCCCTTAATACTCTTTAACACATTGACTACAAAACACGGCAACAAGTTCGACTTTATCCTTAAGATAGGCTACTATTTTTCTAGTACGGAGCAACCTGATATGGATGGAGGTTCACCGTAGCAACTGGTGTTCTCGTGGTCATCTACCTGATCTAAGGCACCGGCTACGGTGCAACATATTTGCACCGGGCCGGCCCCTTCCTGCCCTGCCCGAATGCCCTACGTTCAGCATGCACGGCCTACAGCCGTACTTGCTGACAAAAAACGTAACCCAATTATAACAGTTTTTTAAAATTATAATAATAAAGTTTATTATTGAATTTTAGTTTTGTACTATTATTTAATTATTATGCAATCAATAAAATAATAAAAATTATTAAAACATGCAAGTAAAAATTATTATTTTTAGTAAAAAAATTTACTATGTTAAATTTCAAAAATATTTTTTTCCATTAAATATGTTATTTAAATTTTACTATGTTAAATTTTGAAAATATTTTTTCACTAAAATATTGATATAATCTAATGAAATATATTATATTTTTATATTTTGTATAGTATAATTTAATAATTACAATAAAATTTATAATTTAATAATTACAATAAATTTATTCGATGTACACTTGTTACTCTTAAGATCAATAATTTAAAACAATTTAAATACTATTTAATAGCGTTGAATAAGTTATACAATATTGTGTAAAAGTCTATTTTAATTATCAAGATTTATGCATGTAATATGATATTTGATGTGCAAATGTTTATTCTAAGGAATTTTAGTTAATTTATAACATTTTGAATGATATTTAATAGAGTTTTAGATGAGATTGTGTTCAATTTTTAATTAATTTTTATATTTTATTATATGATACCTGTAAGAATGTAATATTAAAAAATTAAAAATATTGATTAAAAAAGTTCAACATGGTCAATTGGGATTACACAACATGACAACGAACGAATTGAAGACATATTATTTTGAATTCTGATTTGTTTCAATTTGGTGAATCTTAATTAAGAGTCATTCTATTACATTTTCAATTATAATTTTTTTTTTTTTTGGAAGTTTTTAGGTGATATATGGTAAGAAACAAATTAAATCACACTAATATATTTCATTCTAGACCTTGAAAGTAATTTGATTTTTGGAATGCCAAGGTTGATAATAGTGAGTAAATCTTTAGATCATAATTTTTTTTCAAAATTAAATTATATTGAATTGATATGTATTGATATAATACTTTTTTAATTTTATAAATTTAGTGTTTTCTTTGATTAAAAAAAATTGAAACAAATAGATGAACACAATATTTTCATAATAACAATATAAAATAGTCATAAGTACTATAAAATGAAATAAATAAATAAGATTAAATAAAACTAATAATTTTGCATTGATAATAATACTTACAATTTACTAATAATAATAATAACACTTCAAAATATAAAATATAATAAAAGTTTTTTTATTAAAATTTATGAAATTGACATAATAGAAAAAATGAATAAAAAAACTCAAATATGTTTGTCCAGAAAGTCTAAAATAAATCGCCCATTTAACGCATAGGTTGAGCAACAAATTTTTTTATCTTCTCAGCAAAAAAAACCTACTCAACTTATAAAATATTATAAGCTTTCATTGCCGAACAAATGCATGTAAAACGCGGTTTATAATTGATTTCAAATACACCTAAAAATCTTTTAGAAAACCTCCTTGGGTTACGTTTTTTTTGTCAGTAAGTACGGCTGTAGGCCGTGCATGCTGAACGTAGGGCATTCGGGCAGGGCAGGAAGGGACCGGTCCGGTGCAAATATGTTGCACCGTAGTGCCCCTGATCTAATAGGACCTGTAGAGACCTCGGAATCTGGGGCACAGGAGTCTCAACTGTGCCTTCCAATATATTCACCACTTCCCCCATTCTCGGCCTCATATTCTCATCATCTTGAATGCACAGCCCAGCCACTACAGCAACTCTTGTAACTTCTTCAATATTTGCCTCGCTTGCTATCCTTGCATCCACAACATCTCTTATGTTTCCCTTCTGGATTTGAGATGAAGCCCAGGTAGGAAAGTATAGCCTACTCTCCTCGACCTTTAAATCTAAATTTCTTGGGCCAGATATAATTTCCAGCAACGTCATGCCCAAACTATAGACATCCACTTTCGAAGTGATAGGAAGGCCAGAGATCCACTCAGGAGCTAAGTACCCTCGGGTTCCTCTTGTGGTGGTCAATACGCGGCTGAAATCTCTACCAATTAGCTTCGCTAACCCAAAATCTCCCACCTTTGGGTTGAAGTTGCCGTCAAGAAGAATGTTTTCGGGCTTGATATCGCAGTGAATGATGCGATCCCTGCATTCCTCATGTAGGTAAAGTAATCCTCGAGCGGTGCCTAGGGCGATCTGAAATCGAGTCTTCCAGTCCAACACCTTCTCCACATCTTCCGGCTTAGAGAAGAGGAAAGAGTTTAAAGAGCCATTGGGCATGTAGGCATACACCAGTAACCTTCGTGAACGTTCTACGCAGAATCCCCACAGTCGGACCAAATTAACATGCTGTATTCTGCCAGTGGTAACAATTTCTGCACGGAATTGCTTCTCTGCTTGCGTGGAACCCTCCAATCTCTTAACTGCAATAGGCGTGTTGTCTGCCAGTTTTCCTTTGAACACAGAACCAAATGCTCCGCTACCCAGCTTATGCTTGAAATTCTCCGTTGCAATCCGCAGCTCTTTGTAACTGAACTTTCTGAGCGACATTGGTACTTCCTCTTCCACGTTCTCCTTCAGCAGTCTTCGCCGCAGACTAAATGCGGCGAAGACAGAAGCTGAAACAACACAAATGGCTGCGGCGGTAGGAAGTACAATAGTAAGCCAAGGGACTTTCACCCTTCGGTCTGATGTCGAATGCTGCAGCTCAGAAGCCGCCAGCCTAATGAAAACCGATTGGCTCTTTGGCGAAACGCTCATTCCCAATAAATCCCCAAACCAGACTCTGCAGACAGGTGGACCAGAATTAGCGAAAGCAAAGGCTGTGCAGGAGCAATTGCTGAGACAAGCTGCGCGGCAGCCTTGCTCTGTTGGCTCGTTGTTGATGAAGACAGCTTCCGTTTCGGGCAAATATTGGTTCTTGGCTTCTAAGAAGTCGTCCGTTGTGCCCGTCGTGTGAGAGCACTGCAAAGGTTTTCGCCGAGCACACCCCGTTGACCACCAACGACCTTGAGAGTCATGCTTGGGAGTGAAGCCCTGAACACAACTACACACGTCATTCGCATTGCACAGTCCATACGCCCCGCAGATTTCGAAATCACTGCATTGACCTCTGTATGTCGACCACCTTAGACTCCATCTACCATCATCCATCAAGTAGTAAAGTTCAAATTCTCCCATCTGGTTAAGCAGGATCCGCCCCATGATCATATGATCTATTGGACTTAGGCCAAAATGAATGTATATCTTCGAAGGAGAAAGCCTCACACAGGACGTGTGAACTTTCTTCTGAGCTTCTAATTGGGGAATCTTAGTGAAATAGTTTTGCCCAAGCTCTCCAAGACATTCTCCACTCGACCAATATGGAAATGTATTGTTAAAAAACATGAATAACTCCGTGCTTCCTGGAGCCGAGTCCATTCTCAAAGAGAAGAGCCCACTCGCAGGATCTGAAGAACTCCTCCAGGAAGTCAGCGTCATGCCTTTCCACACACTCATGACAGGCAACAATGTATCTGTTCGATCTCTGAAACTCTCCCAAACAACTGCAGACTCGTTGTGAGCGTCGAGGATTATGAAATTGCCAGACCCCATTAGCACTGCTCGTGATCCTCTCTCGCCAATATTAGTTGGCCAAACTGACTGGCCATTTCTATCGACCAATCTCAGATGACCATCCCTTGAAAATTCCAGAACTCCAGGCTTTTTAACGACAGGATTATCTCTGTTAGCCACCCAAACAATGACCTTCTGAGAGATGGGGGCATACCAGATGCCAATATACCGATTGTTTGTTCCATTGGGACTGAAAAATCCCAATTCAAACTTGCCATTCTGGGAGATTAGGGTGTGATTTCCAGTGAGCGAAGCCCCCCGTGGAAGTGTATCTACACCATACTCCCGTGCTACTGAACTGTAGTAATGCTCTGCAATAATTACAGTAATTGCTATGAAAAAATACTTCTTCCCCATTTCAATAACCACGGCGTTCGTATCTCTCTTGACAATTGTAACGAATTTAAAAAGAAAATAAGCAGGTTACCAAATGAGTAACATGGCGGACGCGGTCCAGGCAATCCCACGGAAGTTTAGAAATTTCACTGCCTGTAGTCAATAGCCAATAATTCCAAACATTCCACTACATGAAAATTAGATACCGCCGGACTAAAATCTACATTACGCGATAACTTTTTTCCGTTTTCTTCCGAATTTAGAGAATGATAGTCCTCCTTCGTATAAGATGCTCCTAGTCCACTATAACAGGATTCTATAACATTTTAGTATTGAAGTGCGGGAAGATGATAACTCTACAACGTCGATTATGTTTAAAGTCAATAAGTCACCGGTTCGACCAGGAGAGTACGAGGAAACAAATAAAACAAGAAGATTTTTAGAGCGTAGATATGACACTAGTGGTCTCCCTCGACAGGGAATCAAATAAATAAAAGATTTTACAGCACATTAGACCGCTTTCAGGTCTTTCAATGAATAATTACGGTCGCAGTTTTGGAAAATTTTCACTTTCAATGAATAGTTACGCTGTAGGCGTTCCCCATATGAAGTGCAGGGCCTGGTTTTTACAATCAATGGTCGAAATTCTTGGAGAAGGTTGGACAACCGTTCAGTAAATCGGAACCATTCAGCATGCATTCACCATTACCCTCAACCACTGACATTAGGGTGGGTATGGACATCAATTGTTCTCTGCCGAACATATTGACTTCTGCGGCACTACTGCACGTGTTCAGACTTCATAGATTTGCTCCTGCACGCCAGAAAGGGGTGTCTCGTAGTTTCTCTTGGTCATCACAACCTTGGCGAAAGATCTCCCAAAGGCTTCAGCCATAATGATGAAAAGAGAGGGGAGAGGGGTCTCCCTGTCTAATGCCTCTAGACGTTTCAAAAAAGCCCTCCGGGGTCCCATTTATTAGAACTGAAATTGTTGTAGTGGAGATGCACTTCTAAGTAAGATTGATTCATTGGTGGGAAATCCTAAACGCTTCGAGGGTTTCACAAAGGAACAGCCAATCCACCATATCATAGACTTTTTGAATATCTAGTTTCGCAAACATGCTTGCCTCTTTATTCTTATAGGCAGAATGAATAGTTTTGTGGATAATTAAATATGACATTAAGAATGGATCTCCCAGGATTGAAACCTGTTTGTTCTTCAGTTATAATTTTAGGGAGGATAAGCTTTAATCTATTTGTTAAAATCTTCAATAAGATTTTATAAATGGTATTACACAACACAATGGGTCTAAAGTCTCCTAGACTTTCAGGATCCTCCTTTTTTGGGATCAAAGTAAGAAAGAAATAATTGATTTCAACTAACAATGATCCACCATTTCTAGATGCTTCAATAGCTTTCCACAAGTTTGAGCGTATTATGTCCCAACATTTCTGATAAAAAAAGCCCTGAACTCCATCTAGACCTAGTGACTTATCGGGGTTCATATTAAATACCACCAATGTGACTTCTTCCAAGGTTAAGGGTTTATTCAAAGCTTTATTATCTTCAGCTGAGACTATTTTTAGGATCACTCCAAGCATATTGGATTGAGCTACTCTATTGAACCCTCATAGTTATTTAATAAATTTTGGAAATGGTCCACAAAAATCTTTGAAATCTCTTTCAAGATTTCAGTTGGAATACCCAGATGGTTTTTAATTCTATATATCTTACTTTTTTCTCTATTATGAAGGGTAGAGTTATGGAAGAATTTCATGTTCCGATCTTCCTCATCTAGCCATTTCTCTCTTGACTTTTGCCTCCAAAAATTTTCTTCTTTGGATAATATATCTTCTTGGTTAGTTAGTAGTTCTTTTTCTAGAAGGTAGCTTTCATTATTCATACCTTTATTAATTACTTCTAGATTTAATTCCTTTAATCTTTCTTCGATGTCTAGTTTTTCTTTGAAAATATTATTGAAGTGATCCTTGTTCCATCTAAGAATATTTTCTTTCACCATTTTCATTTTTGAAACAAATATAAACATTCTAGAACCTTTAAAATTACCTTGAGATCACCAATCTTTAATACAATCCAGAAAGATTTGCATCTAAAAAGCACTTTTTTTTTGCATTTAAAAGGATTTCTTGCCAATTTATATGGCTTGGAGAATTCAATTATGACTGGGAAGTGATCAAAACCAGCAATCGACAAGATAGATGATTAGATGTTAAGATTATTTTTATCCAAATCTCCTTTAAGGAAATACCTATCTAATTTTTCCGCTATAAAAGAAAAGTACTTCATTTTGTTATTCCATGTGTAATTCCAATTAGTGAGTAGGATATCGATCAAGTTATGAAGATTGCACCAATTTTAAAAATCTTTAGAAGCTTGTGAGATATGTTGTAATCCCCCTACTTTTTCATTTAAGTTTAGTATAGTATTGAAATCTCCACCTAATAAGATAAGATTTTTCTTATGACCATTAATAAATACACTAATTTCATCCTAGGTCAATTTTTTGTCAAGATTATTTGTTGGACCGTAAACGTTAACTATGATAAACTTGAGATTGGATTTTAGGCTTTTGATTGAGTAGAAAATCCAGTTATTGATTCCATTTAGGATAACTCTAAGGTTACTATCCTGGGATTCCATATGAAGCTTAAACCCCCGAATGCACCTATAGCTTCTTGCAAAGTGATATTCTAGTTTCCTAACTTCTTACCCAATTTAATACCTTCTATCTTATTAAGTTTTATTTCTTGTAATAGGTTAACTTTTGTTTTAAATAGTTTTAGATTTTTTTTTAATAATCCTTTTTTTGCTAGGGGTATTTAAGCCCCTAGCATTCCATGTAGTAATCCTCACACTTCCCCTTCCCATTATTAAATAACTGATCAATCTTTTGTTGTTCTCTGTTCCAACCATCCACTTCTCTAAGTTCTTTAAGATATTTTTTTCTCTTTTAGCTTTCACTTTGCCAAAATTAGGTGAATTTATACCTTCCTAATTCATCTGAATCCCAAGCTGCTCCATGTTCTTTTGCGCATTTTGAGAGACATTTGACTTGCTTTCAACTTTTCCCTCCATATCTTCACTTTCCAATTCTCTTAGGATTTGTTTTATTATGCTTGACTAATTTTTTAAAGTGTTATCTTCTAAACCTGAAAATTCTCTACTTTCCTCCCCCACATAATCCTCACTTTTCTTTGTATATGTTATATTTTCAATTATCTATGGAACTTTCTTTTCTTTATCATCATTTTCAATGTTCACCAAATCTCTTTTTAAGTCTTCACATTTATAGTTGTCTCCTCCTAATTTAAGTACTCTTTGAATTAGGTTTTCTTTCTGGGCATCAGTGCTATTGTCTATATTCTTAAAACTAAAATCTTGGATTAATTCCTCGATTAATAAATCTAGGTTGTCTTCTTCCATCTTTGTCATTCTCATGCTCTCCAATTCTTCTTCCCAAATTAGATTCCTATGTAAAAACTCATGAAACTCTTGTATTAGAGGTTTTTCTACTCTATTCAATTCACTACTCTTATCCTTTTGATTGTTGACCGATGGAAAGGGTGAACCGATTATTGATGATGGTGTCTGCCAAAATTTGGATAGCCTAATGGCTACCTCTTTGTTGGGAGTATCTATTATATCCTCTTTATCTTTCAAATGATGTTGAATAGATCTAATAGCCTCATCTAGAGTTTTAATCTCCCCTTTTCCTATTGCTTCCCTATCAAATAAAAGAGAATTTTCTATATCTTCTATATTGTCCTCTCCATTACCTAATAACTTCCCAATATGCTACTTTTTGGTGGTGTCTAGAGCTTTTACTTCTGCACTTATGATGCTTGAATTTTTAAACACAATGTTTTCATTGTTAACATTGTTTAAACCCTGCAGCTATGTATCAGAGATGTTGGATTTATCCTTTTTCACATCTTTGGATTTTTGTTTTCAATCAGAGAGCTGCAATTTTGGATCCACACTGATTTCTATGCCCTTACCATTATCTATTAGCTCAAACTTTCCTTTGTTGCTATTAGGTGCTACCTGTTTCTCTTTTGCAATCCTTTGAATATCTATTGACTTGTCTACTTGTTTGATTCTTGGACTTTTCCTTTGATCCTTCTTTGTAGCTGAAGTGAGAGTATATCTATCTTCTGATGAAAAATCCACCTTCCATCTCTTATCTGCCTCTTCTATATAGTTTAGTTTTGGATGAATTGTAGTGCCCTCATGAGAATGTATGGGAGACTTATTTGTTGAGATCATATGAAGTTTTTGTGTTTTATAATTCTCATCATAGGGAACTTACTATTGAAATATGAAGTGAATTTCAATGTCTTGAATATGATTTTCCTATAATCATCTAATCTTATTATTTCTAAAATTTAGCCTTCCTAACTATAAAAGTTTAGATTATAGATAGCTCTATTAGTAATCATTTTTCTTTGCATAGAAATTGGGTTGTTAATCTTACTTTTGATAAGTAATTTCACATTATTACAAAAATGAAAAGAAGAATCTATACCAATTAGTTCGCCCATCAATGATCCTAATTTCTTAAGTATCTCTATTTGTAATAATTCCAGAGGAAGATATTGAATGGCAAAACATGTTGACAACATGATATATAGCATTCCTTCCTTACAATCCGGAATCCATTCTACAAATTTAACAACATATCCTTTGAAAAACTAGTCAGATGCGAAAAAGAAATTATTTTTTAACATATTCATCAGAGTAATGCAAACAAATTAATCTATCTAAATAATGGGATATACTTATCTAATCCTAACAATGTCCCTGTAACAAGTTAGTTGTTGGATGCAATTGTTCAATTGTGTGTTGTCTTTGATGTTACACAAATGTCATATTAGTTATTAGTCAGAGTCTACCAAGCTTAGTTGGTGAGTAGGGTAGAAGGCAGAGTCTACCGAGCTCCAAAGGTTTGAAAGAAGGTTTACAGTGTCCACCGAGCATTCTTAGGCTTTACCTTGTGTAGACAGTTGTTACCGAGCTTCAAAGGTTGACAAAAGAAATTTAGTTGTTACCAAGCTTCCAAGGTTGATAAAGAAAATTTAGTTGCTATCGAGCTTACTCAATCATCAAAGGGAAATATGGTAGAGATAGTTCTTATCGAGCTCTCATGGTTAGCGAAGGAAATTTAGTTCTTACCAAGTTGACTTGGTAGCCAAAGGATTTTGCAAATTTTTTAGTGTTAACTAATTGAGGTGGTTAACTTAGGAAATGTTTTTTGGAACAATGTTTACTGAGTTGGGTTAGCCAATGAAGGATTTCATTTTTTTTTAAATAAATTTTATTTTTTTAATGTAATATTTGTAGCCGACTAATGTATGGTTTATTGGTAAATGTAACTTGTGAATGAGCCGACTTGATAATCTGAATGGTATATATAAGAGGTCAAGTTGTGAATTCTAAGTGTGTGTGATGGATTTGATGTGATATGAATTTGGAGAAGGACTGATTATTATGAGAGCAAATTTTGAAGGATGATCAGATATCATTGAGGAGCAGCAAACCTATATTTGATCAAGGAGTATATAATGATGCAAAATAGAGATCTGTAATCAGAAAATTCAGTTACATCTTATTCAAGGTTGGCTCCTAATAGCGCTTACTTCAGAAGAGTGAAAATTGGTAGCTAGTTACTTTGTGGTTTTTCCCATATTGGGTTTCCACACTAAATCTGGTGTCTCCTGTGTTCATGTTATTTACTTTTGCATGCATGTTAATTATTATGAATGCTAAAAGATTAGTAACAAGTTAATCTACCAAGTTATAGCATTCTTGTATAGTGTTTACCGAGTATCAATAATAACTAGTTATTTAAGACATCTAAGGGATCTAGATTTGTTTTTGTGCTAACTAATTCACCCCCCCCCCCTCTGAGTTATTTCATCTATAATTCCAACAATTCGTATTAGAGCTTTTGGTGGTTGCAAGAAAGATTTCAAAGATCTAAGCTAAAGATCATGATGTCTTACAAGAGGGAAATTCCAAGACTTAATAGGGACAACTTCTCAGCATGGCAAGGATTGATGAGACTTCATCTTACTTCTATTGGTGATATAGGGCTAAAGTACCTTGATGAAAAAAATGCAAAACCTTCTAGGACATTATCCATCAATTATATTGCTGAAAAGAAGACTCACAACAACATGATGATAGATATTAAATCTACCCTAAGTTATGAAGAATTTGATGATATCAAGGATTGCAAAACTACTTTTGAAATGTGGAACAAGCTAAAAGAGATCTATGGAGGTGATGATAATGAGAGAAGAGCCAAAGTAGAAAGTTTGAGAGGACAATTTGATCAAATGAGGATGAGAAAAGATGAAAACATTGCAAAATATGTTGAAAGAGTTAAAGCATGTGCTAGTGCAATCAAAGCATCTAGAGGAGATATCAAGGAGGAAAGAATTATAAGTAAAGTTCTTATGACACTACTTCCCATTTATGCAATTAGAATTTCTGAAATTCAAGAAAGAAGATGTGAAGCAAATCATAAGATAAACTTAGAGGCCATAGTTGGAAGATTGACTGCATTCAAGCTAGATAACTAAGATAATTATATTCTAGCTACCAAGAATGTTGAATCAGCATTTAAAGCTAAGCTTTCACTCAAAGAAAAAAGCAAGAAGATAAAGGGTTCTTAGTCAGATAGTGATGAAGAATCAGAACAGAGTTTAGAGAATGATCTTGAGGTGGTTGAAGCTCTCCTAGAGGCAAAGGGAAATACAAAGGTAAGGTTCCTCTAATCTATTTTTCTTGTGAAGAAATTGGACATATTGCTGCTAGGTGCCCAAATAAGCATAACACGAATGAGAAGAGAGGTCACAAATGCAATGGCAAGAAAGACTTCAAATCATTCAAGGACAAAGGTAAGAAAAAATGTTTCATGGCTAAAGATTCTAATGATTTTAACGATGAATAAAAAGATGAAATTGTTTACATTGTTGTAAAGGATGAGTCTAATAATGATGAGGAAATGGCACTTATTTCTCATGTGAGAAAAAATGATACATGAATTATAGATAGTGGTTGTTCTCATCACATGACTCGAGATAAAAATAAGTTTGAACATTTTGAAGATTATGATCATGATAGTGTGAGGTTTGGTAATAATGAACCTTGTTGCATAAAAGGAAAAGGAAGAATCTCACTAACCAAAAAACTTGTATGTGATAATGCATATTGGGTAGAAGAACTAAAAAACAATCTGTTAAGTGTGGCATAGCTACTCAATAATGGATTCAAAGTGGAATTCATGCATGGAAAAGCCAAACTATTGGATGGAAAAGGAAAGTTGATTGGATCAGGCACTCAAACAAAAGATAACTTGTTTTATCTTGAACTTTGTGAATGTTCATGCTTTATTGCTCAAGTTGAAGAAAGTTGGTTATGGCATAGGAGGTTGTGCCATGTGAACTTTGATAACTTGGTGAAAATAAGTAAGTTTAGAAAAGTAAGAGGCGTTCCTAACACAAAGAAACTTGAGGTTGGTCTACGTAAGAATTGTCAAATTGGAAAAATGGGAAAGACTAGCTTTAAAAGTAAAAACTATCAGTTTGAAGAAGTTTTAGAAATTGTGCATACTAATTTGTGTGGACGTATTAGAATTGAAAGTTATACTGGTGAAAAGTTCTTCATTATTTTTGTTGATGATTACTCAAGAATGATGATTGTCATGTACCTAAGAGAGAAATCAAAAGCATTTGAAAAGTTTAAATGGTATTTGGCCAGAGTAGAGAAGGAAAAGGGAAAAAGACTAAAATGCTTGAGGTCTAACAAAGGTGGTGAATTAATTTCACATAAGTTCAATAACTTTTTCATTGAAAGAGGATTAAAGAGACAAGTTTCAACACTTGAAACTCCTAAACAAAATGGAATAGCTAAAAGAAGGAATAGATCTATCATGGACTGTGCAAGAACCTTAATGATTGAAAAGAGCATTGCTATCAAATACTGGAAGGAAGCTATCAACACTACAATTCATACCTTGAACTAAGTACAACTGAAGAAGGATTCATTCAAAACCCCCTATGATTTATGTTATGACTACAAACTCAATGTAAGTTACCTAAGAGTATTTGGTAGTAAATGTTAGATTTTGAAAGAATCTAGAAAAGGTAAATTTGATGTGAAGGGTGATGAAAGAATATTTTTGGGATATACTTGCAAGAGTAAAGCATATAGATGTTTGAATTTGTCTACTCACAAAGCCATAGAAAGTGCATATGTGAAAGTTGATGATTTTGTAGAAACAATTGAAGAAGAAAGAAAAAGGGAACTAGAAGATTATAGGAGCTTTGTCTACATTGAACTTTATACAATGCCAGATACACCTACCTATCAAGAATCTTCCACTCCCGAGTCTTTAGTAACTGAGTTGCAAGAAGTTCAAACTAGGCTACAGGAACTTGAGTCACATTCTAATGCTACCAAACCAATGCCTACCAAGCCTAAAGGACCCAAGCTATAGACAAGACAGCCAGAACTTGAAGTTGAAGTGCTAGAGGATGAAAATGCAAAGCATTCAAAAGACAAGGAACCTGTATTAGCTAAGTATGTTAGAAGGCATCATGCACCAAATCAGATCATTGGAGATAAATCTAAAGGAACAATGAGAATAAGTAAGTTGAAAGGCATTTGTTTACTTGCTGATTTTGAACTTAGAAATGTCAAAGATGAATTAAAAAATAAAAGTCGGATTGAAGCTATGAATGAAGAAATAGAGCAGATAGAGAAAAAAAAAACATGGACTCTTGTACCTAGGCCTAAAGACAAAAATGTGATTGGCACTAAGTAGGTATTCAGAAATAAGTTAAATGAAGATGGTAAGGTGTCAAGGAACAAAGCTAGACTAGTATGCAAAGGATACTCTCAAGAAGAAGGTGTAGACTATGGAGAGACTTTTGCTCCTGTTGCAAGAATGGAAGGTGTCAGAATCTTACTTCCATATGCTGCATACAAGGGATTAAAGGTTTATCAAATGGATTTCAAGTCATCATTTCTCAATTTGTATACTGGATGAAGAGGTTTAAATTGAATAGCCTGAAGATTTTGTTGATCTAGACAAGAAGGACATGGTCTACAAATTACATAAAGCATTGTATGGTCTAAATCAATCCCCTAGAGCATGGTATGAAAGACTTCATAACTATCTTATTCAAATTAGTTTTCATAAAACTAATGATAATAGTAGCTTGTATATCAAGGAAGGACTAGATAATAAGATTGTTTTGGTAGAAATATTTGTAGATGATACTTTGTTCACAAGAAATGATGATCTTTTCAAAGAATTTTCAGAACAAATGAATAAAGAATTTGAAATGTCAATGTTTGGTGAGATCAAATTCTTTGTTGGTCTTCAAATTTAGCAAAATAAGAATGGCATCTACATCACTCAATCTAAATGCATCAAGGAGATACTAAAAAAAATTTCTATGGAAGACTGCAAACAAGTTGGGACTGCTATGTGTATTGGATTGAAACTTACCAAGGATGATAAATCCAATGAAGTGGATTAGACATTGTATAGATCTATGATTGGAAAGTTGCAATATGTAATGCATACAAGACCATACATTGCTCTTGCAGTTGGTATTGTAGCTAGATTCTCTGCAAAACCAAAAGAAAATCACATGATGGTGATCGAAAGGATCATGAGATACTTGAAAGGAATTGAAGATTATAGATTATGGTATAAACTTAGAGGAAATCTGGATTTAAAAGTGTTTACTAATGCAGATTGGGCATGAAACGTTGATGATAGAAAAAGTACAAGTGGAGGAGCTTTCTTTCTTGGAAAGAGGTTGGTTTCTTGGACAAGTAAAAAGAAAAATTGTTCATCCCAGTTTAGAGTAGAGGCTGAATATGTTGTAGCAACGGTAAACCGTTCAAACATTATTTGGTTCAAATAGCTATTGGAAGGTATGAAGGAAGAAGTGAAGGAACTTATTGGTATGTTTTGTGACAATACTAGTGCAATTAACATATCCAAGAATCTAGTGATGCATTCAAAAACCAAACATATTGCTATAAAGTATCACTTTGATAGAGAATTGGTGCAGGATAAGGAGATCAGATTGGAATATGTCCATACAAAGGAACAAATTTTTGACATATTCACAAAGCCTTTACCTAAGGATGCATTCTTGTATCTAAGAGGTAAGTTAGGGGTCATTCCCCTATAAGAGGCTCACTAAAATACAATTTTAGTGATGCATCAACATGAACATAATTGAAGATCTATCAGTTGATGTAGCAAAGAATTAAAGACATTGCATATAAATTAGTACTTATGCTACATTGAGTTTCAATTGATTTGTGTTGTCTTTGGCATTTGTTGTTAAAGAGGGAGAGTTTACTATCATATCTTTTTGAAATTTGCAAGAAAAAGAGAATTTATGCAAGAGGGAGAGATTACTATGGAAGAGGGAGATTACTATATTTGAGGACTTTTGTGGAAGAAAATGTAAGAGGGAGAAGCATTCTATCAAAAAAGACTTTTTTTCAAATTTCATTCTATTATGACATGTTGTGTTGCCATCAATGCCAAAGAGGGAGATTGTTGGATACAATTTTTCAATTGTGTGTTGTCTTTGATGTTACACAAATGTCATATCAATTACTAGTTAGAGTCTAGCGAGCTCAGTTGGTCAGCAAGGCAGAAGGTAGAGTCTACTGAGCTCAAAAGGTTTGAAAGAAGGTTTACAGTGTCCATTGAGCATTCTCAGGCTTTACCTTGTGCAAACAGCTATTATCGAGCTTCCAAGGTTGATAAAGGAAATTCAGTTGTTACCAAGCTTCCAAGGTTGATAAAGAAAATTTAGTTGCTATTGAGCTTACTCAATCATCAAAGGGAAATATGGCAAAGATGGTTCTTACCGAGCTCTCATGGTTAGTGAAGGAAATTCAGTTCTTATAGAGTTCACTCGATAGCCAAAGGATTTTGTAGATTTTGTAGTGTTAACCAAGTTGAGGTGGTTAACTCAAGAAATTGTTTTTGGAATAGTGTTTACTGAGTTGGGCTAGCCAATGAAGGATTTCATTGTTTTGTGAAATAAAGTTTATTTGTTTAATGTAATATTTGTATCCAACTCATGTATGGTTTATTGGTAAATGTAACTTGTGAATGAGATGACTTGATAATCTGAATGATATATATAAGAGGTCAAGTTGCAAATTCTAAGTGTGTGTGATGGATTTGATGTGATATGAATGTGGAGAAGGACTGATTGTTATGAGAGAAATTTTGAAGGATGATAAGAGATCATTGAGGAGCAGAAAAGCTATATTTGATTAAGGAGGATATAATGATGCGGAATAGAGATATGTAATCAGCAAATTTAGTTGCATCTTATTCAAGGTTGGCTCCTAACAGGGCTCACTTCAGAAGAGTGAAAATTGGTAGCTAGTTACTTGGTGGTTTTTCCCATATTGGGTTTCCATGTTAAATCTAGTGTCTCTTGTGTTCATATTATTTACTTTTGCTTGCATGTTAATAATTATGAATGATTTAATATCAATAACAAGTTAATCTACCGAGTTACAACTTTTTTGTAAAGTGTTTATCAAGTATCAGTAGTAACTAGTTATTTAAGACATCTAAGGGATTTGGATTTGTTTTTGTGGTAATTGATTCACCCCCCCCCTCTCAGTTACTTCATCTATAATTCCAACATTAGTGAGGCTGAAAAATTCATGTTTGAGACCATTCCAAACTGGGAATATGCCAACCTTTTGGTACTCTTGCCATCTGTCTTCACTTGTGTAATTATTGCTAATGATTATATTATCATTGAGAATTTGAGGAATAGAGATAGCAGAAGACCTATGGGGCTGAGATGGACTAGGAAAATTGACACTCGAGGACCTCTGATGAGGGGGAACATATGACCTAGGAGAAGTTCCTAGAGCTAGGGGACTGGAAAACCCTAACCTACTAAAACAGGTCTGAGAATGGATGGGATGATCTAAAGACATCTATTAGAAACCCTATCTATTTATAGAACATCTCATTATTATTAGATCAAGCATATTTAGTGAGATTAAATACCCTAATTTGGTTGTCCAGGCTTGATGTAGAAAAAATAATTAGCTGAGGTCTTAGAAGACCCGATGGTACTAAGGACTGGAATGGAAACCCATTCTTGGATTGGTTACACAGAGGCAGGCCATTCTCCTAGTGGGGTGAGTCTAGAGTAGTCTTTATCTGGGTTTGGTAGAAGGACCTCCAACATTCCTTCGTTTCATGCTTGTTTTGGTTACTTATGTGCTTAGATGGCGATAACCATCCTCCTACCTTCTCATCCCTTTTCTTCTATTGCACACCTTCGGATCTAAGATTATGTGAATGCTAACCATGGGGTCCTAGTCCTTTATTCCTTCTAAAATGGAGAATTTGTTCTTAATGTTGAAAGCATAATGAAATCTAGCAGTATCCTTTTGGAGAGGGAGACACTATGCTTTATTTAGAAAATCCAAATTTTCCTTAGGGTTACTCTCCTTCCATGGCTGAGGTCTAGAATCTTTCATGGGAGGTCTATGTCTATGACCAGTCAACTTGCCTGCTTTATTCACATTTTTTGAAAAGTTTGCCACATTCGTAGATTTCCCTTTTAATAATAATAATTTAATTTTTAATAGAAATTAACTAATTTAATTATAAAGAAATGAGTGAAACATAATTTATTTATCAAGCAATTTAAAATGAAGAGTTGAATATTTGAATTATAAAATAAATAAAAATAAATAAATGATATTAATAAACTATTAGGAAAATATAGAGAGAATAAACAAAGTAAAAATGTGACCTCAATTCACTTATTAATTATTTTTATATGATAAGGTCCATTATATTAAAACCCAACCCATCTAACATCAAGATTTACTTAATAAACAAACTATGTACAAATGAGTTGATTAATTTAAAACATCTAATTGATTAGGTCATAGTATTAAAGAGTCTCTTTTATTAAAAAAATGACCACATCTTTTTCTTTAAAAAAAAATCTCATGCAAAATATTTATTTTTGGCTCACATAATTGATTTAATCTATTGGTTGGATTAATTGTTCAGTTAATGAAAAAAAATCATTATTTTAGTTTAATTATTATTTTCCCTTATACTTATTAATTACCGCTTAGAGATTTTATTATTTCTATTTTATTAGTATTTTTACCATTAGTAACTTACTAAATAATAATTGTTATGTTTTTCTATATATTATTATATAAATTCATTAATTAAATAAATTATATTTTCCTCAATTCTTTATAATTAAATTAGTTAATTTCTATTCAAAGATAAATTATTAAATAGATCATAAATAAAAGATTAAATAAATATATATACGAAAGACTTTAAAATTAAAAAATATTTTTAAATACTTAATTTTTATTTTCATTTACATTCACTAATTACATAAATTGTTTTTTCCCTAATGCTTTATAATTGAAATAATTTACTTTCTTTTACTAATTGTAAAAAAAACATTTACTGATTTCAAAATAACAAATTCTACCATTCCATTTACGTATATTTTTAAAAACATACTAAAAATATAATACTTTTCAATTTTCAATCTTTCAAATCAATAAAATATAACATAATCATAATATATATATATATATAATTTATAAAAGAAAATTATTTAACATAGTACATAAATCAAATATTATCCATTCTTGCTATGAATGGAAAAAATGAAAAGTATAATGATGATATAGAGGGAACAAAACAAGTATAAATTAAACATTTGAAGTACTCTACTTATTTAATAATTGAAAATGATAGAACCTGTCAGAAGTATAAAGATGTCAGGCATATACCACATGAGGCATGGGGGATGTATGTTGCCATGGAAGGTATCGAGTGGAAGGGCCCGGTTGGTGCAAATATGTTACACCATAGTCAGTGCCATTTAAAAGAAAAGAAAAGAATTCTTTGAAAGAAGCTTTGTTTTTGTAAGCTTGATATATCTTGTGTAAAACTAAAATTTGTATTCATACACTTCCCTCTAGAATAGACATCTTGTCCAACTCTATTATGTCAACATTTGCTTTCACCATTGACTAATGTGTAGCGTCCATTCATCTACCAGTGCAACATTCAAGAAGTGAATTGACTGGGCTAGATGCAAGTAAGATGAGTGATAGGTTCTTACATTAAATCGCCCTAGCTAAATAATTGAAAAAATGCATTTGAAGATTTTTTTGAGTTTATTAATTAATTTAAAAAGACACTATGAATTTTAAATTAATTAATTTTTTTGAATTTGTTTATTAATCTAAAAAACCACTGTGACTTTTAAATTAATTAATTAATTAAATCAAAGGGATTTCTATAACAAAGCTTTAAATTTTTAATCAAAATGATAGTAAAGATTAAAAGGGCAAGGGCACTAGCTAACAAGTCAAAAATTTGAATGTGTTGTAGAAAGATTATGTTTTTTAAAACTATAGCTACTCACAAAGAATGTTTTAATTGTTTTGGAAACTTATTCATTCTCTCATGATTTTTTTCAAGTATCAAAATGGGTAATCATTTAATTGTCTTTAATTTTTTACTGAAAAAATTATACTTAATAGAGTATTAAGATTTATTTTACTTCTAAGATATTAAAATTAACCTTAAAACTAAATAAATTTATCTTTTAATTTTTAATTTTTTTTCCAAATTACTTTTTCAACATTAGACTAGTTTGTATCCTCTTTCAATTTTAATCGATAACCTAAGATATATTAAATATGTAGTGCTTAATTTTATGTATTGTTTAATCCTTTTAAATATATTTTTTTACAAAATGCTTTATTTTTTACTAAAGTAATATAGTTTAATAATGACTTGTCATGCCTATAGTTCAATTCTTTTCCTTTAATTTTTAAATTCAAGAGTCAAAATAATATGCATATAAAAATGTTATATGTCAAAATAATTTTAATATTTATTCAATTTTAAATCCTATTATTTTGATCTAAAGTTAAGGATATTAGTTGTGTACAAGGTTTTGGTTATTTAAATTTCTATACTAGTCCATTTTTCAAAACTTATTTAAAGTTAAATACAATTTATTTAAAATATTTTAAGATGTTAAACTATAAATAATGACTTTAAGGAAAAATGTAGATATATTAAAAAATTTAGAAATATAAAATTTAAAAGTATTTTTTCTTGAAAAAAAATATGTTTAAAATATTTGTTTCAACATGTCTTATATAGAAAATAATGTCTAAAATTAATTTAAATATTTTATTTTACTATATTACTTCTACATAATTCATCAATTGATGAATAATTTTTTAACAAAAGTTTGATTTTAAATAAAAAATAATTATATAATTAGATGAATATAATAATAATATTATTAGTATTATTTTTTTATGTATTTAGATAGTAGCCAGAAAGGGGGATCAACCTCGTGGTATAGAGGGTTGGGGACAAGCTTGTAGTTACCCCTTACTATCTAACCAATCCCTTTTGTAGACATCAAAAAAATCAAAAACATTGTAACATTTAACCCCTTAGCACTATCCTTCAAAATATTAGTTTCTCGTATACTACCCCTAACATATATACTATTCCAAAAAATAACCTAGCAACTAAGATTGCAAGTAATTCTTATAAAATGATTAATATCCACAAAAACAAAAAATGCCACCAAGGGCATATAGTTCATTGTTAACCATAACATTAAACATAATAAAACAAAAGAAAGCATGTGGGCTAACTCCCCTCCTTCTCCTCCATGCCATCCTCCTCCTTTTCATCAAGATTCTCCCTAGTTGATTTCCCCACCTCCTCCTTGACAGGTTTCTCTAGCAGAGTCTTGATCCAATCATCTACTAGGAAGCTATCGAGGGAGTAGGTGGTCTCACTCTCTTTTCCCTAGTTCTTCTCATCCTTCTTCACTTGCAAAAAATAAAGAGCGGTGGCTGTTGACTGCATGAATTTCATAGAGAACTCCTTGAGGGTTTCAAAATTTTAGCATAGGGCATCCTAATTATCAGCCAAGTCATGCACCAAATACTCTGGCCTATCCAACTGAGTTTTTCTCTAATCTTTCTCATGGTTATGGTGCCCGTTCTTTCCCCTGCTCTTAGTAACATCCTTCATTGGGGATGTGTTATCTTCCCCTAAGCTTTTATCTACTGATGAGTCAACTTCTAGGGTGTTCAAAATGTGGGAAGGGCTTGGAACCTCCTCACCACATGAGCCAAGGTGTATTACCTTCCTCTTTCTTCTCATGGATCTCCTTTCACTCTATGTGGACTCAAAAATAACCCGCAATTTGGGGGGTGCCTTAAATTTTTCCATTTTAAACCTTTTGTTGGACCTTCTCACAACTTTATTACTTTGTTAAGTATCAGTATCAGAGTCAATTTAATGCTAATTTTTTCCTAACACTTAGGAGTTTTTTTCCACATTCTTCAAGACTGAACTAGGGCTAGGGTCTGTGGAAACTTGGGGAGTAACAAGGGAAAGAGGGTTAACAAGAAGAGGTAGGATAAGGTCAAGTTGGAACTTGTGAAGTTGAAACATGAAGGCCTATTGTAGAATATAAAAGGCTCTTCCTTCCTCCCTCTTTTTCTAACATTAAGAAAAATATCCTCCATTGAATGCAATATAAGGTGTGGGAAGGAAATCATATAATGGTTCCTAAAATGGTTTAGAAAAGGAAAGTGGTAATAATACAACACCTAAAACTGATCTTCGAGAGTTATGTAGTGCATAATGGCATAGAACACAATGTCCCAAGGTCTGAGTAGGTCCTCCCTCAAAAAACCACCCCTCATGCCAACAAGATCCTCCTTAGGGTGGAATAATTTTGTCAAGCTCGTTTCATTAGAAACACTAGCTTGCTTATGCCAACTCCTCCCATTGAGAGATAACCCACCAATTATCATGACAAGCTCCTTCATCATTTCAAACACCGCCCCATTAATGTACACCTTCTTATTATTTGATTTGTTGACGAATTGTATGGACACATGATCATCATACCCTTTAATGCCTTTCATGAATGACAATAAACAACCTTCCTACAGATAGACCCATGCTGCCTGACTATGCTTGATACAATATTCAATCTTATCCCATTCAATATGCTCTGTGGCACCCATGTCTTCACCAAGTTCAATTACCAAATCCTCATTTTTTTTCAATATTCATTTGTTGTATGATAGAACTCAGATGTCAGGTCCATTTAAAGATATAATGCTAATAATGAACCTAAGAAAGAAATTGATTCTCATCATAAAATCACAAGGCTTCACATTTTCCAATCCCCCTTTGGCTTGAGCATGTGTGAATAGAACAAGTTCTCCATCAAAGTTAACCATTACCAATTTTTCATTGAGTGAGGCATAAGGGAATTGCCATTATTATAATTCACAACTCATGTCTTTGGCAGTTTTATCATTCTAACTAAATCTATATGGATCATCCTCTTAAGATAGTAATTAATCCTCATAGTAAGGGAACCCCAAATGAAAATCAACACAAAATCTTTCCAAATATTCTTGACTTTATGGTTTTTAACTCTTGGGTCCTCTTGCCCACCTAAAACCACATCAATATTCCATTTGTTGTACTTCATTAGATTGCACCACAAAGAACACATTCACTTTCCACCATCATTTGTGTGGATGGTGGGGTTTGGCTAACATCATCCCATTCCTTTATTCCTTCCATGTTATAACCAACTTTGGCCAAGTCATCAAAAACTCTATTGCCTTCTTGATATATGTGCTCCACTTGGACTTTAAGCAACCCATTCAATAGGTTACTATTTTATCTATTGTTTCTTTTATCTTCTAGGTACATTTTCCATCTTTGTCCTTCACAACATTGATGATTAATATTGAATCTCCCTCAATTCAGAGTCTATTAATTCTTCTAGCTCTCACTATCCTCATTCCCCATAGTAGGGCCAAAGCTTCCACTTCATTATTTTATCCCCCCATAGTTCCCACATAGGAAACCACCACCTTTCTACTACTATATTGAACAACAATTCCAACCATAGTCCTACCAGAAATGGCTGAGCCATTGAAGTTGATTTTCAACCAATCTTCTACGTGGGGTGCCAAACCCCTTTACGTCTACCAACAACTTTAGAGGTATCAAATCTTACTACCTTCAAACTTAAGTCCCACAATTATCCCATCTCATATTGTGATCCCTCAAGAGGTTTGACCAAGGGCGGATGTTCAAATGCCTAATCCCACTACATTCTTTTAATAACTTGATCACTTATTGAGCCACCACCACACTAGGAGCAACCTTGTCCCAAAATATGTGATTGTTCAGTTCCTTTCAAATTTGCTAGGACACATAATGGGGGATGACTCTCCAAAAGGTTTTGATATATGCGTGATTAGAGGGACCATCCTAATTAACAAACTAATGAAGTTTCTCATTGAAGCACCACTAAATCTCCCACATAGAGAAAATCTCCCTCCAAACCTCCATAGCAAAGGGATAATGTATGAGGAGGTGCTAAATTGATTTTACTTCATTATAACATAACACACATCAGTTAGCTAGCTAGAATCCTCTTCTTTGCAGAATACCAATGGTGAAGATCTCATTGTGTAGAGCCATCCACCAAAAGATATTTATCCTTGGCAGCATCCAGGGGTGCCAAACATCCTTCCATTCTCTCAGTGCTTCACCACACCAAAGATAACAAGCATAAGTAGATCTCACTATGAACTCCCTAGAGGGGGTAAGTTTCTATATCAAAGAATCATCTAATGGGATAGAGGGGATACAAAAATTTTGCAACATCTCCTAAAGCTCCATAATTAGCCTTGTTCTAGGACTATGCTTATTGTAAAGTATTTTCCATTTCCTCTCAAGGGTAATGTAGTTTCAAACTAGAGTACCATATTGCATAGTAAATGAATCTTGTAGAGTTTGGAACTTGGTATTCATCAAGGGCCTAACTTGTGGCCAATGATCCTCCCAAGATTTGATGTTTTTTCCATTCCCCAACACCCAGTGAGCACCCTTCTTCAAAATTTTGTGGGTTTGTATAATATTGTTATGATGTTTTAAACCTAAGGGGAGAGTCATTGTCCAAATATGTTGGGTTAGTAATTTTAACTCAAATACATAGCTTTGACAATACTACACCAATTGAGTAAGGAGCTCATCAGTTTCTATCCAACCTTAGCCAGGAGGGCCTTATTCAAATTCCCAATTCTTCTAATGTTTAGTGGCCCCCAGGGACTTAGGTTGACATACTCTATGCCAGCTAACTAAACTTATTATGTTCTTATCCTCCATTCTAGACCATAGGGAATTTCTTTCAATTCTTTTAATAATCTCTTTATATCTACCTCAGAGTTTAAAGAGTGAAAGGAAGTACACAAGAGTGCCCTATAAGGAGGCTGAGAGAAGCTAAATTTTTGTCGCAACCTTTCTAGCCCATAAGATTCCTCTATATGCATTCCACTAGCTCATTCTAGTATTTCAATGACTTTTTTGTTATTGGGAGGGGGATACCAAGATAGGTATTTAGTGAGCTTGCTTCCTAAAATTCTAGAATTTTGATAAATTTCCTCCATAGATCCTTGTGCATATTAAAAAAATACACTTTCATTTTTTCATAATTTATATATTTTCTTAAAACCATCTCATACTAGTTAACAAGGGTCTTCCAAGCTCTAGCTGCATAGACAGAGGATAGGCCAAATAGGAAGGTCTCATCAAAAAGTTGTCAGATCACATGCAAAGGGGCTAGAGGAAGTAGGTTTAATACCTTTTATATTGCTATTACCTACCAAGGCCTTTAAGTTTCTTGCCATTACCTCCACTACAATGATGTGTCCCCTTATCTAATCCCCTAAGAGGAGGTAAAAAACTTCTTGGGGCCCAATTCACGAAGACCGAGAACTGGACAATATTAATTGTAGCCATGATAGTACTAACAAACTTCTCTTTGAATCATAACTTGGTTAGAATATCAAATAACAATTCCCTCCTTATCTTATCATATGATTTATAAATGTCAAGTTTTAGAGCCATACTTGGGTTCCCCCACCTCTTTGTGGAATGTAACACCTCACGGGTGGTGATGACCATATCCATAATCTTTCTACTCGAGAAAAATCCATTCTGGTATAGACCTATAAACTTATCAAGTAGGGGCTTAATATGGTTCACTATGACCGTAGAGAGGATCTTGTAAAACTTTTTGCATAAGCTTATGGGTCTAAATTCCTTGAGATGTCTTGGTTCCTCTGTCTTTGATATTGACTCTATGAAAGTTTGGTTAAGTTCCTTTAACATATTTCTTGTTCACACAAAGTTCCTAGTAGCATGATAAATATTATACTTGATTATATCCCAAAATTTCCAAAAAAAATTACTGGGAAACCCATCTAGCCCTGGGACTTTGAACTGGTTCATACTAAACACAAATTTCCTCACTTCTTCCTCTGTAACTTTGTCAATCAAGGCATTTTTCATCTATTCATCCATGACCAAGTTTATGATCCTTAAAAAATTCTCTTGAGTGTTAATCCTAATTCAACTTGGGGGGGGGGGGGGGGGGGGAGCGGGTGGGGGGGTTGTAGATCTCCTAAAAATATTTAGTCACCTATTCCTTTATCCCATCCTTCTCTAATATGTCCACCAATAGGCAGATGGTGTTTCACTTTTCTCTCTTTGAATTCAATCTATCAAAGAAGGCAGTGTTCCTGTTGCTCTCCTCTTGCCATTGCACTCTAGATCATTACTTTTAGAATATTTCCTCCCTTTTTAACAAAAAATTCCACTTAATCTAACATTCCTTTTCCTCATTTTGATGATTCAAAGAAGAATTACCACTGCCCCCTTGCCTTAGAATAGTAGGATAGGGTAGTGGCCCTAGAAGGTGAGGGGTTATATTGCCAACCCAGTTTCATTATAGTTGCCCTATGAATGCACACTGCCATTATGGCAACATGGTTTCTACTTTAGGGTGGGTAGGCCCAGACTACCCCCCTATGCCAGATTGGCTTGGAGGGACTCTAACTTCTTCTCTATCATCTTCCTTTCCTTAAAGATGTAACTAAATGGTGAATTGACACATCCTTTGATCTATTTGCATATTCTTCCAAGTTTCTTAACAATACGAAACATTAAAAAACCTAGGATTGGCATGTTCCACCATTGAGAAACACACTTTCAGAACTCTGGGTGAGAGTGTCACATATAATGTACTTGAAGGGTCTTCACATATTTAACTAGTTCCTACTTCCATGAGAAACACAAAATGGAGTGATTAGAGATGGTCCTTAGGTAGGCATTTAAGGAGTTGTGTGGGAGAATGTCCCAACTAGCCAAGATAAGACAACGATCAAGCCTAACCTGAATTGGATTGTTCCCTAATCTATTATTTGCCTAGGTGAAAGGGGTTCCTTGGAGATCAATATATATCAAATCATTTTTCCCCAAGAATCCCACTAAGTCATGGATACTCTCAAAGAAGTCCTACAGTCCACCCAATTATTTCTAAGGGATACAAAGGGATGCTAAAGTCTCCCATACACAAAATGTTTTCATGGCTCATGTTATCAGCAAATTTTATTGCCTTTTCCTAGACCAAAATATTCCCATTACAAGTATTAGGGCCATAGAAGTTAAATAAATTCCACTTCCATGTTTTGGTGATGAAGCCCACCACCATAAAATAAGGGCATAGGAAAATCTCTCTACCCACAGCTCTATCTAGATTTCAAAGGGTCACAATGCCTCCCAAAAAACCCATTGCAACACTATAAGAGAACTTAGCTCCTAGCCATAGATATTCAACCACTCTATAGAACACCTATTCCATCATTTTTACTTCCTACAAAAGCATCATGTCAATCTTAAGTTTTATAATCTTTTATTTAACTTCATACTGATTCCTGGGGTTATTCAGCCCTCTCACATTCTAGGATATTATCTTCATCTTCTATGTGTTTGGATCTTGACCAGAGTCTTCTATTTCCCTTGTTCTATATCTTTTGTTTTCTCCTTTTGTCAAAGGTTGTTATTTTGGGGTCTCCCCATTTTTACTATTGTCCCAATATTGGCTTTGTTACCACCCCTTAGTTTCCTCTTGGGACAATCCATCCATCCCTATCCACAAGGTCAATATTAGCTGCATTTTGGGTTAGGGAATATATTTCAATAATTATCAGTAGTGAAATCATTGGAGCTCCATCCTTAAAAGGTAAGATATCCCTCTTTACTAGGGAGATTTTATAGGTATCTATGGCCTTAGAACACCCCTCCTCATTTAGAAGGTTCAAAAAGAAATTCTCTTTACCTCCAACAAGCTAGGCAACCTACTTAACATGTAATGTGTCAATCTCCCATTCTTCAAGTTCATAATTTACATCGCCCTCTTCCACAGTGGTATTGGTAGAAATCTCCCTCTCTTATGAGTTAGTAGTATCCCACATCTCCAAAACCGTCTCCATCTCCTTTTCCTTGGTTTTTTCTTCATCCTTCTCAAAGAATCTCTCCCTCTCACAAGAAGAATGAGCTACTATTGGCTCCATGATCTCTGAGGGTTCCATGTTGGCCTAGTCCTTTGCATTTGTAGTCCTTGAGCATTCTATGACATCTACTCTAGATGAAGAGACTTTCTCTTTAAGTTTCTCATTCTACCTATAGTCCACAACCAAATGACCAAACATATTGTAGTTTTGGAAAAAGGTTCCAACGTTTTTGTATAAGATTGGTTGTGACTAAGCACTCCATTTCTATTTTAGAGCCACTATAGTCAACATAGAATTATTCATCCCTACATTCACACATACCCTAGAAAAACCCAGCCATCTAAACACTCTCTCCAATCCAGAGAGTCTGAAGGAGTCTCCAATTCATCTAAACACTCTCTCATCCCAATATTCTAGAGGAAGCTTAGGTAATTTGACCTAAATAGGTTCCAAACTAAATAGGTCCTTGTTAGGGTAGAAACCTAATTTCTAGTTAGCGAGCAACAACAAATGGTTTCCATAGTGCTAAGAGCATGCCAAGTCCATGTTCTGGTATGTTTTGGTTGTGAATCTAAATAGGAAGAGGGAGCATGTCATTGCTAAGACTGTTACTAATCTAGATAGTCTCCATCTAGAAGAGCACCATTCCCTAACCATGTCTACATTAGCCCTTAAAGACAAAAATTTACCAATAAAGCTTACAAAGAGTCAAGAAAATAAAATCAACTATAAATTCCATGATAGAAATCTCCATCCCTTTAATGCCTAAAACCACCATTGGTTTTTCCCTAGGCTTGACAGGAATCTTGGATCCGACAACCACCTCCAACCAATTTGGTTTGAGGGGATCAATTCTCATGTGACTCATATCATCCATGGGGCCCCTTAGAGGCTAGGGTCCCATACATTCCAACTCATAAGGGATTGCAAGTGCCTTATCCAGATTAAGACCTTGAGTAGAACAAGACCCTTCTTGGGAATTTTGGGTTTTGGTAGAGAGAAACAAAATGACTTCTAGACAAGCCTCCACCAAATTTGGCAGAGGAGCGAGGGGGGGAGAGGGACTCCATCCTCATGAGGACTATCAAGACATGCACCCAAGTTGCTGGTAGGCTCAAAGATAGGGAGTTGTAGAGCTGTTAGGCTTAAGCGTATGTTAACATATTACTAGAAGTATTATTAATGAATTATGTATTAATATTTTCCTTAAATACTACTTGTATTATTATATATACTATTTTAAAAATAATATCATTTATTTATTTTTTAACATAATATAAATCACACTACTTCATATTTATTTTTACAATACTACTTTATTACAAATTAAATATAATTTATTAATTTATTAATAAAATTTTAAAATATATCTATCTATATTTTTCTAAATATAATTCTATTTTACTATTTTTCATATTTTTGCTTTAAATTTTTCTTACTAACTAGTTTTTAAAATTGATGCAGGAGCATCCAGAGGTATAAGGGCAATCCTGTGTCACCCAAAAAAAATGTACTTAGACTTAGTTTCTATTTTATGTCTTTACATTTTTGGATACCCATTTGGCTCAAATAAAGGTTCCAACTCTCATAGTTCAACTATCAGTACATTTGAAAATCCCGAAAAAATAGGAGCATGCAATTTGACCATCATTTTGGTGACCTAGAAGGTACGACTTGGCCAGATGAATGTAATTGAGATTTAGAGCATTCCAAAAAAAAGAATCAGGTCAAAAGGCCCCACGGTTTGAAAGTTATTGCAGTTTTTTGAGTTTTCGAGACCTCCTAAGAATGCTTCAAAGTCAAGTTTGGGGCATTAAATGACCTTGAAAAGGGTCAAAAAATGGGGGACGAGCGAAGCTGGTCCATAGGGCTATAGAGCGCTTCGAGAGCTTTCCAAAAATGTAAACGGTTCGTCAATCAGAGTTACGGTTTAAAAGTTATGCCTCCCGGAAGTTCGGCTATCATTTTTGGATTCTTCTAGAATTGCACCGACTTCTAACGCAGCTTCCGGAACCTTCTATTTTGTCGGTGGATGCCTACTAGCACTTTCTAGAATGTACTCCTAGTCCTTAACCCTCCGGGGTCTATTTAAGGAGATTTTTGGCATTGTAAAAGGTAGTTCGGATTGGAGCTTGAGAGGAGGTGCTAAAAGGAGAAATATTCTACAGATTTATGCTATTGTAAGCCCGCAGGGCATGTTTTGAAGTTTATTTTCTCTGCACTATTTGTACTGGCATATTTTCTCAGTTAATATAATTCCCCTTTCTATTGTGTCTATTCTGTTGTTGGGTTGTGTCCCCATCAAAAATTCAATACTAAGTATTTATTAACAAAAGCTTTTTAAAAATAAAAAATAGTTCTATAATATATCTACATAATATAGATTAAAAGTGAAAGAAGAAACAAACTATTCTAATATTGATTATATATTTGTGTAATTTTAGATTATTTTAATATTGTAATTATAATAAAAATATTTAATAATTTTTTTAATTTTTTTGTAAAATTATCTAATTATGATACACACATAATTTAAACCTAATTATATATCAACTCACATATAAAAAATATACGTTACTTTTATTAAGATAAAATTAATGACTATTAAACAATTAACTCATTTTCACAATTAGAAAAGTTCATTATATTTTCTAAGTGAGAGAACTAATAATTTTTTTAAAAAATCTAACATATTCTTTATGAGCAACTATATTTTAAACTAGTGGCATGTACTTGTCGTAAATTTATTGTAATAGAAATAGTTTTTGAAATTAAAAGTGACCAAAAGCAAGGGGGTCGACCCTTAATAGTCAAAAGGCTGGTAACTAGCACATTACTAACTAGTGTCAAAAACAGACAAAAAGAACAAGAGAAGTAGCAGTCAAAGACAAGAACCTGAAACAAGAGAGCTAGAACCAAAAAGGAACCCTAGCAACTAACCAAAGTCCAATGAGGCACCCAAGCACGCTGCACCTATTTACTTTCTCAAGGAGTTTGATGCTCTTTCTCAAAAATTCCTTTGGAGTGGTAATTTGCATAGTACTAAATGGAGTTTGGTTAATTGGGCAATTGTTTGTAGGCTTAAAAAGGAGGGTGGTCTTGGTCTTCGATCTGCTCTATTGAGTAGTCAACCTTTGGCTGCTAAACTTTATTGGCGATGGTGCTCTAGAAAACATCAACTTTGGGCTCGTATTATCACTCATAAATATTTTCATGGTGCTGATCCTTGCTCTATTTCTGCACTTCCTCTTGAAGGTCGTGGCTCAATGGTTTGGCATACTTTGAAGATAGGTGCGATGTTGATGAAGAGGGGTCTGTTCTGGATATGTAATGGACGTTCTCAAGCTTTGTTTTGGTCTGATGCTTGGGATGGATTCCCTTCCATTTTATCCATATACCCTCATCTTCAGCCTCTTTGTGACTCTTTTCTTGCCGCTGGATGGGATAAAGTGGCTCATTACAAGACTCCTTATCAATTGGGACCTGTTGTTGGTTACAGATGGAAGCATTCTTCTGATTGGCCTCCTAGAGGTACAGACATGGATTGTCAGGAGCTTTCTCAAATTTTGGCCTCTAGAGAGTGTTCTTCTTTGCTTGGTCCAGCTGTTTTAGCTTGGGATGGTACCTTGTCTGGTAAATATCATGTCTCTGCTGGGTATCAGGAGATAACTAGACAATTATTTGGCGATGTTGAGGTCCCTTGGTGGAAGCAAGTTTGGAATAAAGTTTCTTGGTCAAAGTGCAATTTTTTCATGTGGCTAGTGGCTCACAACCGTTGTCTTACCTAGGATAATCTTTGTAAATGTAGATTTCAGGGCGCCTCTTATTGTGTTTTGTGTGGTAATGGAGAGGAGTCTGTCTCCCATCTGTTCTTCCATTGCTCCTATTCTACTCAGATATGGCACCTTTGGTGGAGCGCTTGGGGTTTCTCTTGTCGGAATGCTTCCTCTTTGCCTGAGTTCTGGGACCGCTTGGGTAGTGCTCCTTCCAAGTCTTCTTCTCTCCATACTACTTGGATTGCTGGCCCATCTTTCATGCTTTGGCATATCTGGTTGGAGAGGAATCGTTGCATATTCCAAGATGTTCAGCTTGGTGTTTTGCATCTTTGGTGGAAAATATCACATTCTCTTCAGGAAACTATTCTTGTGAAGTGTGAGCTTGATGGGGGTATGGATCTGGTTGATCTTTCTATCTGTAATCACCTCAATTTTCATCTTTAGGATGGGGCTGTAGCTCATAGGTTTCCTTCTATGTCCAGGTAGCTTCACCATCAGAGGAAGGGTTGGGTTAACCAGGATGGGCACTGGACTCCTCCTCCCTATGGAGTTCTGAAAATTAACACTGATGGTTCTTCTCATGGGAATCCTGGTCCAGCTGGTATTAGCGGAGTGGCTTGTTGTAGTTCTGGGGATGTTAAATTTTTCTTCTCAGTTCATAAGGGTGATTATACTAACAATCTCATGGAAGCTCAGTCTATTTTATATGTTGTGGAATAGTGTTGCTTGTGGGGATGGAGTAAGATTATCTGTGAGTCTGATTCCCAGGTGGTGGTGAACATTCTTTCTTTGCAAGAGCTTGAGGATGTTAGTTGGTAGCTGGCCACTGTTGTTAAGCATATTATTTTGTTCTCTTCCTCTTTTCAGTTCATTAGGTTCACTTATATTCCTCATGAATGGAATAGAACTACTGATTGTTTAGCCAAATGGGCTTCTAGTCATGATCCAGGTTAGAATATTAGGGATAGGAGGCAACTGTCCTTTGAGATGGTGCAAGAATTTGATGATCTTGTTGCTTAGGATCAAGCTCCTTGTTGAGCTCTCCTTGTTATATTCCTTTATGTCTTAATAAATTTTTACCCCTCTTTTTGCCAATGAGGCACCCAAGCCAAATAAAAACTTAATTATAGCTGATAACTAGCAAAACTCTAACTGGCATAACAATATACAAAGTCTTTAGATCCATGGACCCCATAAATGAACATTAAAAAAAAAAAAAAGAGACTTAGATTTCATTTTTCCCTTTTCCTCTTGCATGAAGAAGAATTTGGGCCTAGTCGTCAATAAGGAACATAAAGAGTAATTTATTGTCCTCCATGTCCAAGCCAGCTTCCTCCTTCTCTTGTGCCAGCAATTGGAGGGTAGTTGTAGCAGCATGAGTAACTTTAAGTCCAAACTTGGAGAAGGTGAAAAACCCCTCCTCCAAAGCTTTGACTCTTTCCTCCAGGTTTATGTAATGCTCCTCCACCTTCACTGTCTCCTCTTTATGCTCCTTGACCTTCTTAGCAGCAACCTCCTTCATTTTATGTCCCTTTGGTTTATCTTGCAGCACTCGTGGGTTAGAAGAAATATTTGAATTTTCCTTAACAAGGGAACAAATGGTAATTGGGGAGTTATCCTTTTTTCTCGTCTCATCACAAAAAGTAAAGGGTTTAAGTGAGAAGCTAACTGAAACATGGGTTGTCTCAGTATTCCTTTCTTTGTTGTTCGACACTTGAGTTTGAGTGTCATCCACAAAAATGTTCCTAGAATTGAAACTTCCCCCCACCCCTCATTTCCATCATCCTTTTTAGAGTTGGAAATGCTTTCCTCCTCCCTCCTTTTAGAGTTGTAATAGAAATAGTTACTCAATATTAGTATTATAATTAATCAATATAGTAGATGAAAGATTTAGAAATAAACAAATCATTATTTTTAATTATGTAGTATAGTATTATAAAGTATATTGTAAAATAAAATAATACAAGTTAATGTTAGTTGAGTTCATTTTTAAAATGAGAGGACTATTTTGTTAATGAATATATCTTAAGATTTTTTACCATGCACTATTTATAGTAAAATATTAAAAAAAATATAATATATAGCATGCTATTTAATCAACAAACAATTTAAGAAAAGGTTAATAAAAAAAAAATTTGAAATAGTAATTTTATATATGATTTTGAAATGAAAGAAAGTAAGTATCAACTAATAAAAAGAGGTAGATAAAATTAATTATCAAAAACTTATAAATAATTTCATGAGAATAATAAATTAGGTGAAAATATAATGAACAAACAAAATTAATCTAAAGTATAGCCCAAAATAAAGCAATATGCTAGAGACCTCCGCAAAAAGGGGTCTTAAAAGACAAAATCAAATGAACCAATCATGATTAAGAGATATAATTTCAATAATAAAGTATATTAATAAATTGTTATTAAACTTTATGAATATTTGATCAACCAAAAAATAATTCACAATGAGTGGTGCATAGTTCTTAAACTAATTGAGTAAAAGTGCAAACTAAATACAATAGTACTAGCCTATGACAAGTACAAAAAATAATCTTTGAACATTTGGTAATCTATATTGGGACTTGCACATGAAACTTTTTTCAAATTTCAAAAAAAAAGTGACTGCATTTATAATGAATGTGTATAGTAAATAATTGTGACATGCATGATCATAGCAAGCACAAGGAACTAGGCAGTGTAATTTTTTGGCTAATTACCCAGTGCCAAGGGCAACGACTATGCGGTCAATTCTTTAAACATGACTTGGTTGCCTATTTCCATATGCATCCATGTCCTTTGTGCCTCAGTAACTGTAACTCAATTGTACTATCTAAGTACAATAAGGGGCAGAAACACCAAAGTTCTCACCTTTATTAGTGTGGTGGATTGTGGGGTAGGAGGTGAGTGAAGTTGTGAAGTTGTACATTTAATGGTAAAATTTATAGTTTGTAAATTTTGACATTAAACTACATAAGTTAAAACTTTGATAATTTATTGTAGATGGAAAATATAAATTTTTATGTCATTTCAAGAAATATTTAAATAATAAATATGTCTTTTGACTTAAATCATATAAATATAAGATCAACAAATCAAAGAAAATTAATAATGAACGTAAAAACATAATAAAAATTTTGGCTTATAAAAATAATGTAATAGTATTAGTATGATTGATTTACTCATGACAAAATTATTCATCATTATTCAATTTTGAGTTGCCTCATATGTTAAAAAGCAAGTCTTGTAATTATTACTTTAATAGTGTTATAATATTGAACATTTAATAATAACAATGTCATTTCAATGAAATTGAGCAAATCTTTTCTCACTAAGTGAGTGGTGACTCAAAGTTATATCTTTGTACTAGTGCATTCTAAAATTGAAGGTATGGTGAAGGATACAACAATAGGGAGTGGTGTCATGAGCGGGAAAGGGAGCGGGCCTAGAGTTTTCAAATGAAGGGTTCCCTATAGACACGAACACACTACAGGGGCGTCTGAGATTGGAGAGGGAGAAGGGAGTGATGAAGATGAGGATGATGCAAAGCTTGGGGTTGAGGTAATAGGGTGTTGTGGGATTTTGGAGGACTTTTTTTGGTTGGATCTGGCAGTCTTGTTGTCTCAACACTTTCTTGCTATTGGTCAAAAAACATGGGGTCTGAGTGCTCATGTGTGGTGCAGTCCAGCTGTGAGTTTTTTCCTTTTGGGTGGAACTCCTCTTGGATGTGGCCTTTTGTTGAGAATGATATGCAAGGATCGAGGTTGGGTATTCGGTACCTTTCCTGCTGGTGACAATGTTGCTCCTGGCTAGGGACAACTTTCTTCTGAAGGTTGTTTTCTAGTTTTTGTGAAAGCTAGCTCTAGTCTTCTATGTTTTTGGGGTGAGAAGTGTTCCCCTAGATGTGTAGCTGGTTGTGATGGTAACATGGGCAAAGGTGGGATCTTGGGGTTCCAAGGCTTGGTCCAAGGCTCTCATTCTCTTTGGCTCATCTTGTATATGAGCAATGTTAGTATGCTAATAGAAACCAAATTTAAATAAAGCTTCTACAAACTAAAAAAAATTCATAAACTTCAAGATACACTAAGATGAGCTCTGAGTTGAGAATATGAGCCATTAATGGGCTCTCTCAATGAGAAGCTCTCTTGTTGAGTAGCTTTGTCTAAATAGATAGGATGTATGCTCAAGATTTAAGCTTCAAAAAGGGCTTCAAATGGAGTTGGAATTTGGGTGTGAGTGTATGGTTTTGATGTAAAATGGCTTCTTAAAATGGCATTATGACTTTACTTCATGGATTGTGTTATTTTTCAAAGGGGAAGGATCCAATTTATAGGCAAGAGGCTTGAGGGGTTGAGGGCTAAGATGCAAGGATGGGAAAAAGCTCATGGAGGGCTCAGATTGCATGAGAGGAGAGCACATGGATTGTGCTTCCTTACAGCCAATCAGGGAGTGACACATATCATAGGGTGAGAGGATGGAGGAAAGGGGAAGGATGAGTCAACAAAGGAGGCTCAAGGGATAAAATCTTCATAAAGACCCTCATAATGGCTTGTAAGAGCAATAAAAGGGCTTTGGAAGAGTCATTTATGGCCTAGTGGGCTTCATAAAGTTTTATGGTTGGGATATTTTGAGGGAGATGAGAGGAATTTAGACTTGGGCTTGATCAGGAAGGTTTTAAGCTTGCTTAGGTTTGTGCAAATGATTGGAGGATGGATTAGGATGGTTTCAGATTAGCTTAGGGATAGGCAAGTGGATGACATTTAATGAGGGTGGGTGAAGGAGGAGATATTTGTTAACTTTGGCTTGGGTTAGTAAGTCTTAACCCATGTTTAGAGAATGTGACAAGGTTAGGAGGGGATTAGGATTAGGTTTAAAGACATCTTCTAGAAGAGTCTAGACTTTGGATGAGGATAAAGACTTTCTAGAATAGTCTAGAATTTCCTAGGATGAGGATGAAGACTTTCTAGAAGAGTCTAGAACTTCTTAGGATGAGGATAAATTAGATTTTTAGGAAATAAATAAAGTTTTATTTATTTCAAGGGTTTGGGTTGAGGATATATTTATTAAAACTTTTTTAATAAACATGAGGATTAATATTTAATCTTAATTAACTATTTTGAGTTGGGATTAGGGGTAGGAAATGATGGGATTAGCCTTTAATCAAAATTAAAGAAGGATTAGAAGATGTTGGAAGAGGTTAGTGGTCTTAAGGAAATTGGCCAAGTTTTGGGCAAAAAATAAATTTTTTTATTTATTTTGGGTTTTTTGGTCAATTTATTAATTAAATAATTAATAAATAAGGAAATAATGTTTAAATAAGATTTACACATTTTTGGGAGGGATTCCTTAATTAAATATTTTTAATTAAGATAAAGGGATTTAATGGCATAAAAATAAATAAATTAAATAAATAATTAATTAATTAATTAATGATGATGTCATCAAGATTTAAAAAAAAAATAAAAATACTTTATTTTCTAAAGGTTTTTAGGTGTCTACACATCTTACCTGGGAATGACTTTTTTTTGATCAAGGGTTTTAGATCCTTTGTCTTCCCAAGTGCTGGTGTGGAGATTTACTATCTGCATGAGTCTCCTTGCTATTATGCTAGTAATGGCTAGGTTGGAAGGTTTCCTCTCCCCCTCCATTTGTTGGATATCAAGACAGGTTGCTACTGTTGAGGCAATCTTATGTTGTGAAGGCTTATGCAGCTGGCTTCTCTTGGACACTCCTGGTTTCATGCATTAGGCTCTCGTGTCTTAATGCTGGTTAACCATGCTTGGGTTCCACCACTAGTCGGTGGTTGGTTCTTGGCTGGGAGGGCTATGCTTTGTCCTCTCACTATGAACAAAATGTGGTTACAGAGGTGGTGGGCTTGGTTTTTTGTCTCTACTTTGTCTCGCAGGGCTTCTATGGAGGTGAATCTATCTCCTATTGAAGTGGAGAGATTTTGTGAGTTGCTAGGGGTGGAGGTGACTTCTAGTAAGGGAGACATTGTCAAGGCTACTACTTCTGATAGGTTGGAGGGTTGGTGGTTCCACCTTCCTAACCTTGATATTTGGACCATTGGTGGGATGACTCCCCTTCATCCTCTCAGTATGAGAAAAATGTTGTTACAGTGGTGGTGGGCTTGGATTCGTGTCTCTGCTCCTTCTTGCATGGCTTCTATGGATGTCCTATTGAGGTGGAGATCTAGTGTGAGTTGTGGGAGACTCCTAGTGAGGGGGACAACTTCTTGGTTGCTGCTACTGATAGGTGGGGGGGTTGGAGGTTCCATCTTCCCAACTTTTTTGTTTTGATCTTCCATTGCCATGCTTTTGTTGTAGGGTACCCTTTCACTATTGAGGTGGGAAAGGAGACTGCTATGAGTTGGAAGATCTTTGAAGGTGTTGGCCTAAGAATTGGGCCAAGATGGGTCTAGATCTCTATTTTAGAGAAGAAAACGCAAGCAACTTGTTGCCTTATTTTGTTTTTCATGTGTTGATGTTAAAAGGACCTACTACTTCCTGGTCCTCGTTGTCCTATGTTTGGAGGTATGCTGGAAGTTTTAAAGGGTGCTTCCAAACCTTTGGTTTTTGTGTTTGGATGAATGCTGGAAGTTTTAAAGGGCTCATCCAAGTCCTTGGTTCTTTTTCTTGGTTTTTGTTTCACAGCTGTTTGGGGGCTTGTCCCAAGGTGTGTTATTCTGCAACCTCTATCAATGATGGAGGTAAGTAATTATTGTAGATCCTTGGTGATCTTCGATTTCACACTTGAGACTGTTAATCACGTTTATCAATATAGTGCAAGTTGTTTTTACCACGGGCCAACACCCTCTTGTTGCTTAACTTAATAAAAAACAATTTCATTTCAATAATAATTATACTTACTAAAAGCTTCAAAGCTTGATATATGTTTTCCAAAGTTAAATAGAAATGATATCTAAATTTCATATAATATATGCTTTAAAATTATAAAATAATATTAAAATCAAATATATAAGTATTTAAAAAAAACCTTATTAGACAAATTCCTCATAATTTATATACTTTTAAATTTATAAATAATAAATTAAATATTATAGCACAATGATTTTATTTAAAATAAATAAAATTAATTTAATTATATGAGTATTCACTAAAACAAATTATAATTAACTATTAGTATACTTATTATTATTTTATTAATAACAATGTAAGATTGGAAAATGGTAGCTAGTAAAATATAGTGTAAACTTAAAGAAATAACATTTTACAAATTACAAAAATAAACATCAATGAAAGTAATAATAAATATATTTAAAATGAGAAATATAAAACATTTGACTCTATATGTGAACTTGGTAAGAAAAATAGATAGTGATAATTAATATTGATTAGGCATTCATTTGTGAGGTGGAAGATAAAAGTGATTTAAAAAAAAATGTTAATCCACTTGTCACAAATGTGGAAAAGATAAAGTTGTAATTAATGCATTCATTAATACATGATAGAGTTGTTAGAAAATATTTTGTATTTTTTTTTTGGAGAAAATTGAATTTTTTTCATTGCCAAAATTAAAATGGTCCAATAGAATGAATGAAAAATGTGATTTATAAAATAATGAAAAATTAGAAAAAGATATAAACATGTGAAGTTTCTTTTAATCTTTTAAATCCTATGAATTAATTAGTCAATTAAATTAAAAAATTGAATTGAATGAAAACAATAGTAACCTCCATAGGTAGGAACTAATATAGTTGTGAGAATAGTACAAAAATCTTAAAAGTTAAAAGCCGAGTACTATCTATTCAACTAATTTTCTTATATATTATTGAATTTTTAAAATACATACATATTTAATATTATTGAATTATAAATGATTAAAAAGATAGAAATGATTTATCATTTTTTATTTGTAGTGGGGAAATAAAAATATTGTGTACTGAAAAGTACAAAACTTTCTCAAATATCCTATTTTGTATAGTTGAATTTTTTATTATAATATAACTACATAAAATTTAAATTATTTTTCAATTGAATTAAATATATATAACTAATGTTGAATTATATTTTCTTAAAATTTTAATTTTTAATGAAATGTGTATCAATAGAAAAATATATAATTAAATATATTAATAATTTTAGAAATTTCATAAATTCAACCGTGAAACATATACAATAGTTTTGTGGAATGCACTACAAAAATAAAATCATTAAACTAAAATTATATATTTTATAAGTGTTTTAAAGATAATAAATTTAAAACCATTTTTAAAAATAATTAATTTAAAATATAACACTCTAAAGCTATAACTTGTGTAACTAAAATCTTGTGATTGATTTATTGGAAGTTTTCAATACTTCTAATTCGTGTAATCATTCTATATTATTCATTTCATTAGCAATAATGTAATCATAGTGATCATAGATGCCAAAAATAATTTAGTCTTCATCAAATGAAATACAAGAGAGTAATCATTCTATGCTATTCATTTCATTAGCAATAATGTAATCATAGTGCATCAAAATAATGATGAAAGAGTATAAGGTTTTAATTCTTCACCTTTACATTTTTAAAATTAAATATGAGACATTGCAAAGATCATAGATGCCAAAAATAATTTAGTCTCCATCAAATGAAATACAAGAGTACAATCCAAGCCATGTCTAAAGAACTAGTTTGATAGTCATTGCCAGATTCTCTTGCCTCTCGCAAAGTCATTTGCATGCATGCACAATTTCATGTTGGATCAAATACTCCCCTCATAGACCATGTCGTTAAAGTAACTAAGATTGTTTTTGCAAATGTACTCTCATTGCCACTATAATTGATGATTTCCAAATGCAGATTTGGATCTCATTTATGTCTAATGTGAGAGGAGGCATGTCTCTTCAAGAGACATGTCTCTATAGTTAATCACCATTTGGTTTATAAATAATTATATGCATAACTCATCTTATTTATATAATATTAATATATTAACCATATATGTAATATAACATATTATTATATAATTATATAATAATATAATATATAATATATATATAATACATATTATATTACATATATCATATATATATTATATATGAGATTTATAATGCATAATATATAATATATATTATATTACATATATAATATATATTATATGTATAGGAATCACCAATAACAATTTATCTGATAAACATAGTTTAGTATGTCAAATAATCAAAGTTTTACTTCTACTGACACTAAAACATTAACACTCCCTCTTTAGCAAGGGAGAAGTAAAACATCATTAGAAGAGAATCAAAATCATTATGTAATCAACACAATGTATATTAAAATCTCTTAGCAACATAACCTATTTCCTATGATCTCTACTTGCACTTAAGCAATGTCTAGAGATGTCCATAGTGATTAAAATTTTCATGATCTCTACTTGCACTTAAGCAATGTCTAGAGATGTCCATGACACATTTGCAGTTCATGATCTCTACTTGCACTTAAGAAATGTCTAGAGATGTTCATGACACACTCATGATCTCTACTTGCACTTAAGCAATGTCTAGAGATGCCCATAACACATTCATGATCTCTACTTGCACTTAAGCAATGTCTAGAGATGTTCATGATACACATATGATCTCTACTTGTACTTACACAATGTCTAGAGATGCCCATAATACATTCATGATCTCTACTTGCACTTAAGCAATGTCTAGAGATGTTCATGATGCACACATGATCTCTACTTGCACTTAAGCAATGTCTAGAGATGTTCATGACACACTCATGATCTCTACTTGCACTTAAGCAATGTCTAGAGATGCCCATAACACATTCATGATCTCTAGTTGCACTTAAGCAATGTCTAGAGATGCCCATAACAAACTCATGATCTCTACTTGCACTTAAGAAATGTCTAAAGATGTTCATGATACACATAATAGATTTGTTAACCATGATCTCTAATTGTCTAAAAACAATATCTAGAGATGTCCATGATAACAAGACTATCATTTGTAAGATCATCACCTTGCAAAGATTACCTTCTTTTTGTTATCATGGTGTTTGGTAGATTCTAGCCCAAAGAACCATGATAATAGGCCTATCATATGTAAGATCATCACCCTACAATGATTACCTTTTGTTTATAGATGCCAATGAAAGATCGTCACCTTTCATTACATATCTGAAACAACAAGTATATAACCAGATATAGATTGAAATCAAAATATCAAGTTTTACCTTTGAAATATTTCAATTCAACATTTCCCTTTAGAACTTCTCATAGAGAAGATATCATCCATAAGGAATTGCATCTCAAAAAATTTCTCCCTCTGAATATAGATCCTAGGATGTCAGGTCCTGTTGTTACTTCCTCATAAAAAAAAACTCTCTTTTCCCAAGGATGCTTATCAAACTCATCACTCCCTCATGATATATGTAGGAGTAGGCCCATTAACATCATGCAGTCACCCACATGGATTTCTAGACTCCCTCTGAGTATCAATCTTCTAAGCTCTAGCATTGCTTTTGAAGAAGTATCATACTCCCTCTTAATGTAGACGGATCTCATAATCTCAATCATCAAAGATACTTGCATTTTATCCATCTTGATCATCAGGGTCTTTGGGACTACTATGATTAGATTTAGTCTACATAAAATTCGGTATTATATGAGAAGTACCAGCCTTATTTTCCTATAAGAATATCCTCAAACATAAAGGAAAAGATCAAAGAAAATAACCCTTACAGTATGTATAGAATTACAAATAAATGAATAGATAAATGTAAAAGATACAAGTACTTATCTGCCCATGAGGGTTAGAGAATATCTCATTTTCTAAGGATGGTTCAAGTGAGAATGAAAACATTGCCTATTATTCCCCCCACAATGTAAAATTCTCACTCTTATATCATCAGACACTTTTACATCATATCAAGTTTGATGACTTCTTTCTAGTTCCAACTTGCTCTTTTCATCCATTGAAGCTCCAAACTTCATTAAGCTTAATAGTAGAAGCTAACATGTGCTCGTCCACAATATGCCAATATCTTGATTGAGTATGATTATGTCACATGAATAACTCTACAACTCATACGTCAAGTTTCAATAATTAGAGAGAGACTCATAGATAGTTTAATTTAAAATACAACTTTCTTATGATGTACACAAGGAGTATGCTCATTCACATAGTTGCATGAGTTTTAGTCCTCTTGACTGTTACAATTTATTGATCACTGAAGATTCCATTAGAACATTTTTTTACTCCCTTTGAATCAATATGATCAATATCACTGACAATTGAGGAAACCATATCTTTTATTTGCTCCTTCTGACGGCTTTGTCAGAATCTCTCTGAACATAAATCTTCTAAGCTTCTAAAATAAGCTTCCCTTTAACAAAGTATTAGATTCTCTCTGAATTTGATATTTATCCTCTTTTCTTGCAAGAACACTCTCGAAGGAAAAGATCAAGACAAATGCTCGTATAGAAAAAAGAAGTAAGCGAGATATTGCAAAGATTGGATAAATAAAATACACAAGAATTCTCATTTGTATATTGACTTATATTAGACATTAATCTAAGAATGATCCCAATTAATTCAATATAGTAAATATCTAATAGATATAATTTAATCTATATTTTCAACATATTATTATTTTCCTAAGGGATCAATATAATATTTCCTATTTGTAACTTAGATGAATGTATTATCTATATATCCTTATAAATTTTATGCTTGATGTCATTATTCATAATGACTAGCTTTATTTATATTTTTATAAATAATTTTCATATAAAGAACTGATTATCATAAATATTCTCATTTTATTTCAATAAATAAAATCATTTATATTTGTATTCAACTTGATAATAAAATATCTTTAAATGAATATAAATATATATAAATGTGAAAAGAGAACTTAACATAATATATCTTATTAGTTTTATCTTAATGGAATCACGAGATTTTATATCTTAACCATCTTAAAACACTCATACCAATATAATATACCTAAATTACTTTATAATATTTGAAATGAACCTTACCTCCCCTTACCTTGAAGGTGGGTCCCCCTTGTATTTCTTGTATGTCTTCTATATACTTTTATTCCCACATAAGACAGACTGAATCACGGGTGGTAGAACTTGGATTACGTGTCTTAGTTATGCCCTTTCACCGCTTGGAAATTGGATTGGCATTGACTGCCCAATCAATGAGAATTTCAAATTTGTATATCAATTTGTAACGCAGCCAGAATCCTAACCCCCTCATTCACGTGTTTCGAGATGACATTGCTTCCCCAAAACTTATCGTAGATGTTATTGCTTGCAGACTTGAGCAAGTTGACTATGAAGTCATTCATAGCATAGGAGATTCGTAGCTTTAGACATTGGATAGAAGCATATTGAGTCATCCATATTTGTACGTGATGTAAGTTGTTACAATAATGAACCATGGATACGCTCATTTTTCTTAATTATTTCCCTTTCTTTGATTTAGAAATGCAGACCAATTTATTAGGAGTGTTCTCTTTTATTAAATTTGCTACTACCCAATGTCTTTAATATTCTCCTTCGGGTTGCAAGCCCCAATGATGCGAGATGTTTGTTTAATCTTTTCATACCTTGCTATTGCATCGAGTATGACCCTAGCGGAGATGGCACCGAAGAGACGAATATATAGAAATGAGAGAGATGATCAAGGAAGAAGAGAATCATAGAAACGTTTGCAAACTCCATCATCACATTGAGTGAGAAATGACCATGACGTTCTATCAGAGATGCCCAGTTTCATCACAACGTACGGTAGAGCAACGTTTACAAAGAAGAACGAGCAAACTAGACTCACAATTAAGATTGGATTATGAACAATTAAGACATGAATTTGACACAGATGATTTAGATAGCACTTCAATGTCTACACATACTCCAATGCCAATGCCGACATTCCCATACACCAGTGAATAATTGTTAACATGATGATGTTTCTGAAAGTATGACGAAATAGGCAGGAGAGTTGATAGAGGCCCTTGATTCCATCAAGATAAATGATTTTCATATTAAGGAAATTCCTCTCTGTTCAATTTATATGTTTGAATATGAGGTGGGGGAAGATTCTCATCAAATGCCATGTCACAAAACACATGTTTTTCACTTAGATTGTCACTATGTAAAATGGTAATGCCATATCCATATCACCCACTGTTTGTTCCTTCATCTTGAATTTCGGGTCTCTAGGTTTTTATTATTATAAAATTGACTGGCAATATACGCTTCTTTATCATAAAAGACAATGTTGTAATTGACAAGAACACCAACAAGGAGTTTTTTGGGAATGTAGTTGAGAATTAACAGTCCAGCGGGCATGATAGATTTCATTCCTCTCACGTTCATTCTTGCCCACTCGTTGCAAGAAGAGTCCTGGTTTGCTTTCATCAAAACTGAATATGCTTCTACCATGCAAGTTAATGGAATTGGTCTGGATCTATGTTGTTTCCTTTTTGTTTTTTTTTTCTTGAGACTTAGTGTATTGGGTTATTGACTGAAGGATCAACCATTCTTATTGATACATCGAGTTTGTACATCTTCATTCCATATTTTTTATAGTTGAGGCATTCTTCCTTGCTAATATTCTTTGGTTTAATCTAATATAAATCTCCATCACGCCTCTCATTGTGAAACTTTATATCATTATCCACAATTTGGTAATTCTCTTACTGACGAGTCTTATTCCTATTTGATCTGCTATAAAATGCCTTTATCCACTTACTAAGAAAGTCTTTGAATTTTCTCTTGTTACATTTGCAGTTGGCTCTGATGCCATGTTAAAGTAACTGAGATCATTTCTGCAAATGTACTCTCATTGCCACTATAATTGATGATTTCCAAATGCAGATTTGGGTCTATATATGTATAATATGAGAGGAGGCACGTCTCTTCAAGAGACATGTCTCTATAGTTAATCACCATTTGGTTTATAAATAATTATATGCATAACTCATCTTATATATATAATATTAATATATTAACCATATATTTAATATAATTATATAATTATATATAATATATAATATATAATATATATAATACATATTATATTACATATATCATATATATATATTATATTACATATATAACATATATTATATGTATAAGAATCATCAATAACAATTTATCTGATAAACATAGTTTAGTATGTCAAATAATCAAAGTTTTACTTCTACTAACGCTAAAACATTAACACATGCTAAGGTCAAATTTTAAGCTTTGTAATGTGTATTTATGCTCTAATTTCATTTTTTGCTACCTTATCCAAAGAATTTAAAAGCTTAATTATGTTTATTTATGCTCTGAAATTGTTTGCTATTGCCCTTTCCCAAGAGTCTTATTTTATTTTATGTGCATTTTGTTAGAAATGCTTTCAAATAACTGAGAGGGGGGGGGGGGGGGGGTGAATCAGTTATTCAAGGTCCAAATGTCCTGATAAAACTTTTTCACCATGTAAAGTAAGCCTTATTAAACTGTTCATACATCTAGGTTTAAACATTCCTACTTAGCAAGTTACTGGAAATCAACATGCAAGCATAACACATGAAAGATCAATACATAACATAATGATTTATGTAGAAACCCAATTTGGGAAAAACCACCAGTAACATGCTACTCAATTCTCACTCTTTTGAAGTGATGCCTTGTATAGGCCTGCCCTATTAAAGACTACAACACACTATTAAATGTGACTTGGTTAAAGGATTTAACCACCCTATTAGAAGTAGGCCTAGTTAGAGGACTTTAGAACATTCACTTGGAATGCCACCCTGTTAAACGATTTACAAATGGTTGTTAAGCCAACCTAAGTCAATAGGATTTTACCCTAATTGATACAATTGTTAGAGAGTAACAACAAGGGCTTTTGACTTGATACAACTCATAACTTAACTTGTAGATTTGATATCTCTGTTCAACTCTTCATAATTTTCCTAGCTTTTAGTCTCTACAGCTTTGATAGCTCATCCTCCTTTTAAGTTTTGTGTCCTTGAGTCTTCATGCTCAATATACCAGTGTAATCTCTATATATGACCACTTATCAAAGCAGAGTCTCTATGCTCTATTCTTCCCTTCTCAATGCCTTTTCCTAGACATCCTTCAACAACTTTGCATTTTGGCACCCTAGCAACTCTTGCTTCTTGGCCTGTGACTCCTTAAATAGAAGTCTAGAAGACTTTTCTCGCACTTGATCTTCCTTCTCTTAATTTTAGATTGAATGGATTAGGTAGGATTTAATGAATCTAACCCATATCTTGTTCCTTCTAGAAACATCACCAAGAATCCTCATAAATTCACCCAAAAATGGTTTATCTAAAATTTTGTGCCACCAGCTCATCATTCATATCCTCCACCTGGTTCACAAAATTCAAGGTAACAAACTTGTCAGCTCAAATCTGGCAAATCTTTGACTTTTCAAATAATGCAGCAGCTCGATACTATTGAAATTATGGTGCTTGGCACATATTGTGTTACTTGACACCAACTAAATTTTACTGATGCTTGGCACCTACTATGGATTTACTTGGCATCCACTAAGTTTTCTAATGCTCAACATCTATTACTTGCTCAACACCTGAACTTGCTCGGCTCCTTCTATTTCACTCAGAACACACTAGATTTTGCATTTGCTCAACACTAACTGAAAATTTTCTGGGCATGAACTAGCTTTCTCAACACTCACTAATAAACTTACATAAGCTTTGCAGACAACCTTGTTACAACTTATTCTTCTAGTGTTTTAAAGTGTAGCCAACATCTGTATCTTCAAGTATACTATCAATACATCATTTTACCATTATCTTAATTGATCCTTGTACTTCATTACAAAATCATAACTCAACCCTTCCCTTAGGTACTTTTGTTCCATCTTGTTGTTTAAATCCTCTTCATCAATCAACTAAGTGATTGTACATGGATCTTATAAGCAATTATCATTCTCACAAATAGAAAGTTTGACATCAGTGACAAAACAATGATTGAAAACATTCTTTATCAACAATCTCCTTCTTTGCAACAATCTCTCTTCTTCAATAATGATATTTTCAATTAGATTACCAACAATATGCTCTAAATTTTAATTTCCATTTTCCTTTACCAAATAATTTTGCACCTCTCTTGCATTTATTTATACTCCAATTTTTTTTTCCCTTTACATTGCCTAAGAATTTTAGCTCTCTACCGTGTACTAATGATCTGAATTGGTTTTGTGTTGCCTTTACTAAAGAAATGTTTTCTTGATTGTGTCTATTTGAGCTCTATATTCTTTTTCCTTTACACTTTCCTATGAATTTTTAGGTTTTTCGGTGGTTTATAGTTGCCTTCATAGGTCAATTTCTTTACATTCACGCTTTATATTTATTTGCCCAAAAAAATTATTTGACTTTCAAGTTGCAGTGGAGAGTAAAATGGTTGAAGGAGAAGCCAAATATGTGACACACATTTTTTTTGAATATTATATCTATTTATATTTGAATTTAGTTCTAAAGATCATAACATAATTAATATATTTATTTTAAATTTATGTAAAACTGATTTCAACTACCTTTTCCAAATTAAGATTAGATACGAGAGGGTCATGATATCATAATGTTGCAATGGGAAGAGCTTTGTATTTTTCTTCTCTATAACAACTTTATCATTCTTCCATGGTGAAGTGATGTGAACGGTTACACTAGAATGTATGTTTCTTAGCATGATTACTAGTGGAGGCATCTGTAGCAAGAAAAATACATTAGTAAGACATACAAGAAAAAAAAGGGAGGAAGCATTAGTTGAATTCTTGAGAAGTTATTTACAATTGTAGTAGCATAACAAACATTTTTCTTCAAAGTCATAATTTATGGACAAAACTAAGTTACTTTTGTATCATAACACTAATTCCTTAGAGAATTAATAGATTTATGATTTTGGAGATAATTTTATTTATTTATGTTTTATAAATAGTTAATTATGAGTAAATGACTTATCTTTTTTAGTTAGTTTCATCTTTTTACATTTTATGAATATTTAATTGTGAGTAGTGAGTTTGATGTTGAGAAAATTGTTGGAAGTTAAGCATAACATTTTCAATCCATCACTTTTGTAAATTTTATTTAGATGAAAAAGTATCAAGTGGATCATTTATATTTATTTAGTTAGGAGTTTTATGTTTTGATGAATTCCATGGTTAATGTGCTTGGGCCAAACCACTACTCAAAACCTATCAAATAATATGAATTCTTCATTTTTGTATGTATCAATTAGACACAAAAGTATTGAGTTGACCATTCATACTCATGGAGGATGGGTTGTAACAAACCACTACTCAATACATTTCTTTGGGTTGAACTAGTACTCATACCTTTCTATAAATTCTAAGTACTTCACTTTTGTGAGTGCCATGAATATGCAAGAAGTACTTGCTCCAAACCAAAATAATATTAGTATTTGAAAAGAAAAATTTAAAAAACTATTAGATAATTATTAGTGGCATTTATTTTTCTAGTTAATGTTCTATTTAAATCACATGACATTAAATAACTTATGTGTTTATAGATTTTTGTTAGAGTAAAGAATTGATAAACTAGGGATCTTGACTACTTCTTGGGAATGTGTGTAGATCGTGTCTAGGAAGGCTTAGGTTATTTATTGAATTTGAATTTAACATGTGTCACTTCTATATTATTCATTTCATTAAAAATAATGCAATCATAAATATATCAAAATAATAGTGAAAGAGTGTAAGGTTTTAATTCTTCACCATTACATTTTTTAAATTACATATGAAACAATACAAAGATCATAGATGACAAATCTAATTTAGTCTTCATCAAATGAAATACAAAATGACACTCAAATCAATCAGCTAGAACACACATGCTTGCCCAATTTTTCTAAGGACTATTACTCAATTATAGATAATATCCATTGCAAATCAGATAACCTTCCCAAATTTTCTTATACCAAGGAACTCAAATGGATCAGCCACTAGTTATTGATGCACATCTATTGTAAACGACAATCAATTCTCAAAATGGAATAATATGGACTCTAGAGAGCAACCAAAATACTTACAAATTTAACTCAAGTTGAGAAGATGTCAATCGTAGGAATAAGTCCTATCCTTAAAGTTACTTAAGTAAAAGGTGGCCCACTAAAATATAGTGGACACACATTATGTTTTTCTTAAGACACTTCTACAACTACAACATTCTTGCTAAGAATGATAGATGGCTTTAACATAGTTATAGTTGATAGAGAAAACATTAGAAATCAACAACATAACTTCTATGTTAGTACAAGTCATGTTTGTGAATAACCAAAATAAAAAATATGCAATGATCCATATTAGATGTATGAGTAGATGACTCTACATTGTCATCATTTCCCCTTTAATCAACACACTTCTTAAATCTTTTATACTCAACTAGTTTAAGTCAAGATAATCCTAAAATGTCCCTTCAAGATAATCCTAAAATATTTATTGAATTTGAATTTAACATGTGTCACTTCTATATTATTCATTTCATTAAAAATAATGCAATCATAAATATATCAAAATAATAGTGAAAGAGTGTAAGGTTATAATTCTTCACCATTACATTTTTTAAATTACATATGAAACAATAAAAAGATCATAGATGAAAAATCTAATTTAGTCTTCATCAAATGAAATACAAAATGACACTCAAATCAATCAGCTAGAACACACATGCTTGCCCGATTTTTCTAAGGACTATTAGTCAATTATATATAATATACATTGAAAATTAGATAACCTTCCCAAATTTTCTTATACCAAGGAAATCAAATGGATCAGCCACTAGTTATTGATGGACATCTATTGTAAATTACAATCAATTCTCAAAATGGAATAATGTGGACTCTAGAGAGCAACCACAATACTTAAAAATTTAACTCAAGTTGAGAAGATGTCAATTGTAGGAATAAGTCCTATCCTTAAAGTTACTTATGTAAAAGGTGGCCCACTAAAATATAGTGGACACACATTATCTTTTTCTTAAGACACTTCTAATGCTACAACATTCTTGCTAATAATGATAGATGGCTTTGACATAGTTATAGTTGATAGAGAAAACATTAGAAATCAACAACATAACTTCTATGTTAGTACAAGTCATGTTTGTGAATAACCAAAATAAAAAATATGCAATGATACATATTAGATGTATGAGTAGATGACTCTACATTGTCATCATTTCCCCTTTAATCAACACACTTCTTAAATCTTTTATACTCAACTAGTTTAAGTCAAGATAATCCTAAAATATCCCTAGTTCATAGTGAAGTGATAAAATATGATCCATCAGAGGAAATCATAGAAAGAAATTAATTTGTACCAAACCTACCACTTTAGGTAGAGATCTTGAAGAAGCCATATCTTTACTACAACTAGAGGAGGGATGAAAAATCCAACCATTAAATTCCTAAATTATTTTGCATGTCCCATCAATGAATATACAACAAAAAATAACAAGGAAAAGACACATTAAAACAACAATGTATAAAAGATATCAAGCTACATGAACATGCTCACCACTTTCTTTGATAGTTCAGCCAACACTCCCAATTTGGGTACTTCATACTTGATATCCTTATGCATCATAAAATTCAAGACACGACACCAACATTTATTAGAAAAAAACTCAATGGTTCTATTTTAATATTTCTTGTATGCATGTACCAAATATTAAAGGACTTGCCTAATGACAAACTTGCTAACCAACTCATTCTATTCAACTCATCAATTTGTGGCACATAACCATTCTAGAAATAGTGAAGAGGAGATATTTTTGATATAGTCATACAAATTAGACATTCTTCTCTCTTTTTCATTCTTATTATAAAAGATCCCAAATGGTTCTAGAGTTTCATAAGACCACGCTATCCATAGAATCGGCACGCCCAAATGTAGCAAGCATATGGAGACTACAAAAAATAATTCAAAATCCATATCTTGCATCACTCTACATGCACCATATATTTACATCAATTATTCTAAAAATTTGTAAAAATAATCAATATGAAACTTATTATGAGACTTCATGAAAATGATAATTCTAACATTTGTAAAATTCTATTTTATGAAAAGACTATTAAAGAGCAATTGATAGGTTATCTAAATTGTGTGTGTGTGTGTGTGTGTGTGTGTGTATACATATATGTATATATATATATACATATACATATATATATATATATATATATATATATATATGTACATATATATATATATATATATGTACATATATATATATATGTACATATATATATATATATGTACATATATATATATATGTACATATATATATATGTACATATATATATATATATGTACATATATATATGTACATATATATGTACATATATATATATGTACATATATATATGTACATATATATATATGTACATATATATATGTACATATATATATATGTACATATATATGTACATATATATATATATGTACATATATATATATGTACATATATATATATATGTACATATATATATATATATATGTACATATGTACATATATATATGTACATATATATATATGTACATATATATATATATATATGTATATATATATACATATACATATATGTGTGTGTGTGTGTATATATATATGTACATATATATATATACACACACACACATATATGTATATGTATATATATATATACATATAGATATAGATATACATATATACATATATATACATATAGATATACATATATATATATAGATATACATATATATATATAGATATAGATATACATATATATATATAGATATACATATATATATATATATATATATACATATATATATATATATACATATATATATATATGTATATACATATATATATATATGTATATATATATATATATATATATATATATATATATATATATATATATATTATATACACACATACATACATGCATACATACATTTACACACACACACACACACACACACACACACACACACACACACACGGCATGGGCTATTCTCCCATTTAGATCTACAAAAATATAATGATTTTTTATTTCTAGATTTCATGTAGTTTTCTACTATTAACCATTGAAATTAACAAAAATACATATTGAATTTTTTGTAAAAATACACTATCCTTTCATAATTTTTAGAAAGTGTAAATAGTTCAAATTGTCAAGAGGATAGTTGTGCATCTCTCTCTCTCTCTCTCTCACACACACACACACACACAACTGTAGATTATAATTATAATAAAATTTATATGGTTTGAAAGTTTATATGTATATAAAATTGTATATTATAATTGAAATAAAACTTATATATTATGAAAGTTTCTTTTGCATATTTTATATTATTTTGTAATCATGTTCTAGTATGGTAGAACAAGAAAAGAGTGTAGAATAAATGTAGTTAATTAAATTTTTTTAGAAATGGTCTTAACACAATTAGATCTAAAATTATCAAGACTCATTGTTATGAACTATAAAAATGCTTATAACTAAAAAATATGTATATGTATAACTATTATTTATATATATATAGAAAATATGTCGATCGATATCTTGTTTGAGGTGCCCATTGTATTTTTTACTAATATGATTGAAGATAGGTGCCTCTGGAAGATATCAATCATTGCATTTAATATAGATATTATTTGAATAAATATATGTAAGCTAGTAGTAACCACGCATATGATGTACATGTATGATAACTATAAATTTTATATATAAAATTTTTGACAATATTTTGTTGACTACTAAATAGAAATACATATTAATAGAAATAATTGTATTTTAACAATATTTTATGTTTGTTACTAATTAGAAACATTATATATGTTAATTATACTAACAAATTGCATATTTAGGTATAATTGAGTTTATTTACATTTAGCTTACAAAAATATACTTTTAATAATTGAGTATATATTTGAGGACTTATATAAGTCATTTTTTTTTTGCATACTATTATCTAGAATCTAAACTAAATCTATAATGATTGATCATTTTTAAGAATATACTATTAAACCATTTACACAAATCACAATCATCAATCTAAACCATTACACAAGGATTGGAATTGAAGAAAAATTAATATAAATGACATATGTAATAGTTCATAATTAACCATATGAATTGTTTGATTCAAAAAAGTTGGAATAGTTGTACAATGATTACCATATAAATTATAAACCATAAAAAATCATAGGTCAACCCATGTAGTGTATTGATACAATTGAAGAGTTTATAAATGGCTCAAATAAATCTTATCTAAAAATTTCATGATAACACAAGTCACAATCATCAATCTAAACCAATGCAGCAAGTTTGGAGTTTAAGGAAAATTAATTTAAATGATTTATGTAATAATTCTTATTTAATCGAATTAATTGTTTGATTCAAAATAGTTGAAAAAGTTCTATAGCCATTAGCATATAAATTATAGACTGTAACAAATCACCTGGATCAAACCATGTAGTTTATATCAGAATTGAAGAGTTTATAAATGGTTCAAATAACTCTTATTTAAAAGGTTTACGATAACAAAGTCAAAATTAATTAAAGAAAACTTCATTATAAAGGTGCAAATACATTACACATTCTCTAGTGATTAGAATGGTATTACAACCTTTGTTATGAAAGTGATCATGATATACTTCTTCCATAAAACTTGTGAATGCAACCACTTTTGTATATATTTCCTTTACATTGCATGAAACATCTTTCATCCTCATTGGTTTTAGGTCTTCAATCTAATCAATAGATAATGCAATATTTTCAATAAGTTGAAGGATTTTAGAGAAACATTGTAAAATTGATGTTGTGCACTTATTAATAGGTGTTTCATCAAATGGAGTAGTGTTGACTGAGATATTTGGACTTAAATCAACAATTCATATTCATTTTATGATATATCAATAGAGAAAAATATTACCTAAGAATCAAACAAAATCAAATCAATTTTAGTATCTATAAATTAAGATAACAAATTAGAACATCAATAGGAAAAAATGATTTTTAGTTTTTCAATATTCTGTACTTATATATACATGCAAGTTTCTATGGATGCAAGCATTTTAAAATCATTATAATGTGAACTTATGTAATGGACCAATACATTGTAATTGAAGCAATTTTTAAAATAAAATGAATACCTTAATATTCTTCTAAACATTTGACTCTATTTTCTTTAGCCTTTCTTTTTGAAAGTTATATGTCATTTTTCATTTTTTCATAATGGTCATATGTGATGGGTGGTCTTATAATAATACTTTCTGAAGACTTCACATAAGATACAACCATAAATGTCAAACCTTTTCTCTCTATCTTGGACCCATATCAATTGTAGCATTTGAGAGAGTTAGTCCTTGTGATTTATGAATGGTCAATGCCCATGCCAATCTTAAAGGTATTTGAAGTGCTCTACCCATTTGTATTCATATTATTGGAACTATATTTGGGTGATGATCTTGAAAATTTAATCCAGAGTAATTATCAAATTCAACTAAAATATATGTTGGTGGCTCAAGAAATTTTCTTTCTAGCTTGTAGATAATCTTTCTAATATACTCTAATGTTCCATTTACAAGACTTGCCTCTACGTAAAGATTTGAAGTCAACATCACTCTTGAATTTTTTTTGATTAATAATTCAATATCAAGCTCTCCATTTGAAGAATCTTCTATTGCATTGAAACTTCCTACTTTTGTTGCAAAACCCTGTGCAATAGGATGCTTCAGTGAATGTAACATTATCATTTTATGATTACAAACATTGTCATTTGTGAATAAAAAATGGACACAATTTTGAAACTCATCATTTGTTGTAGAATTTAAATTGAGAGGAGTTCTCATCATAAGTAATTTCTAGTCTTCAATTTGTGGATTAGCATCTCTAAGATTTTTTAGAATTTGATGACATTTTTTTTGTTCAATGTTTTCCCCCTCTTATCTGAAAATCCTATCTAAAGTTACCATGGTTTTCCATTCCTCCCACAACAAATTTTCTCCTCTTTTTCTACCATAGTTAGGTCTGTTACTCACTAGAAGCAACTGACCCAAGTCTCCAAGAAAAATCATAGATATACCTACGAAAATAAAAAAAAATATTAATAAGTTGTTAAGAATATTTAATCTATTTAATATTTATATATTTTAGTAAATATGACATAATATGACAACATGTACTAATAGAAGTGAAAATATACCTACAAAGCTTTTGTCTAACCTTTGTGGAAATGCTTGCCTTAATCATGAATCTATGTTTTCTAACATACTCTGACCAATAAAGCTCCTTTCATCAATCAATATGTATTTTATGTTTTTCATTCCTTCTTGAAAACTTGTAAGACACAATCCTTCTAGCTATGAAAAATCTCTTACTGGTATTCTTAGTTTTGAATGAATAGTTAAAGCTCCAATATTAAATATTGCAACTCTTGTTAGTGCAAGTAAAAGAAGGGAAGAAGGACCTGATAAAGATGTCATTGAAAGGAGATTATTGAAATGAAGAAGATTGATAAAACCTATCACGAAACAATCATTATTTTGTCACTGATGTCAAACCTAATACTTGTTGGTGAGATAATTACTTACTTTGGTCTGAATGCTATCATTTGTTTCATTGATGAAGAGGATTTGAAAAGAAAGAATAACAAGAAAGCCTAGAGAAGGGTTGAGTTATATGGTGTATAAAAGGAGCACTAAGACCACGAAAGACATTGATGATATAATGTATTTTTCATCAACTTAAGGCTATAATGAAAGGGTAATTGAGAAAAGAATAGAAGAAGGCTAAGAAACAAAATGTGTCTATCAAGCTCGACTAAGAAAATAGTGCAAGCTAAGAAAGTTAGTATAAGCCAAGCGAAAAACTAGTTGAAGCCAAGCAGTAAGTTCAATATGTGTCAAGAAAAGAGAAATATAGTTGGTGCTAAGTAAAAAAAGTTTAGTATATATCAAGCACTAGTAAAGAATTAGTGTATGTTGAGCAACCCAGTGTTGGTCGAGCATCAAAAGATAGTGTTTGCTGAGAAAATAATCTTTTATCGCCGAGTGATAGTAAAATAAGTTAGTTTGAATATTTGATGCATCTAAGTTGACAAAGTTGATTTCTTGAATTGTGTGAACCTTGTGAAAGATAACTATGTTGAGTTTGTTGTACAAAATTTAGGATAAACTATTTTGAGATGAATTTAAAGAGGATTGGAGAGGAGGTTTCTAGAGGGGATAAAATAGATGGGAAGATTCAATTAATTTAACCTAACCTTAAAATTGACTATTGCGGTTAAGCAAAAAATAGCTAAATTTTCAATATAAGGAGATCATAGGCCAAAATCAATTAAGGTCATGTGTGAAAACTTGAGAAAGAGAACAAGTCTAGTGTGTTGCTTCATAGAATGGCTGAATGAAAGAATCTACAATTGGCATACAAATCAAGAAGGATTAAGGAGATTAGGGCTTGAAGGGTGAACAAGATATTAGAGATGAAGAGTATGAATGCCAAGTCTAGAATAGAGGATTGAATGTGAGATCTATAATTTGCAATTAACTTGTTATTGCTATCGAATCAAGTCTTGTTGTTACTCTCTAATAGTTGTATCAGTCTAGATAAATCCTTTGGACTAAAGTTGACCTAATGGTAATTAGTATATCCTTTAATAGGGTGATATTCTAATAGAATGCTCTAAAGTCCTCTAACAAGGCTCACTCCTAACAGGGTGCTTGAAATCCTTTAAACAGGTCACATTTAATAGTGTTCATTCTAAACTTTAATGGGATTGGCTCCTCAAAGGGCTTAGTTTAGAAGAGTGAACATTGGTAGCATGTTACTAGTGGTTTTTCCCAAATTTGGTTTCCACATAAAGTCCTTGTGTCAAAATGTGCGATTGATTTTGTCATATTGCATGTTTACATTTCTATAAAGTTATTTTGACCTAGGACAACAATATGGAATTATTTAAGATATTGAATGATCAATGCATTCATAAGTATAAGTTAAAGTACTAAAAAAATTATTTGTATGTTTGGACCTTACATAAATGATTCACCCCCGTACCCCACTCTCAATTATTGTAAACATTCTAACAATTGGTATTAGGGCATCAAATGCTTGTGAATTCTTTTGAAGGTATTTAAGGCTAAAGATCAAGATGGATGGAAAGGAGGTGCCAAAGTTAAGCAAGGAAATATTTCCGACATGAAAAAGTTTGATTCAAAGCTACATATAGGAGGTCTTCGAGATTATGCAAAGTCAACTATCACCACTAAGAATGTTGATCCAACTACATCCCCAACTGTTGAACAATTGAAACAAAAGAAGGAACACAATTAGGTAATATTGGAGATTTACATTTACCCATAGCTATTCATATTTTGATGACATCAAAGGATGTGATTTTGCGAAGAAGATGTGGGATGCCCTAAAAAATATCTATGAAGGATAAAAGAATGTGCTAAGAGTGAAAGCTAAAAGTCTTAGAGGAAAATTTGATGAAATGAGAATGCAAGAAGGTGAGACTATAGTCCAATATTGTGTAAGGATCAAATATTTTGTTAATACAATTCGAGGATCTAATGGATAGATTGAAGATGAGACTATGATCAACAAAGTATTGATAATCCTACTGCATATCTATGCTATTGGGGTCTTTTCTATACAAGAATTGAGGTGTACTCCAAGTAGTAATATAACCCTTGAAGGACTAGTTAGTAGACTCACTACTTTTAAAATTTCAAAATTTCATAATTTTAAATATAATAATGTTGAATCTTATTTCAAATTTAAGCTGACACTAGAAGAACCTAAAGACATAAAAAAGAAAAAATTCAAACCTCATGTTAGTGATAATGATATAGATGATGAGAAATTAGAAGAACTAGAAGCACTGCTAGCTAGGAAATTTCATAGAGGGAAAGGAAAATACAAAGGTAAGTTACCCATCATATGCTTTAACTTTAATGACATTGGTCATATTGCAACAAGATGTCCTAAAAATTCAAACAATATGAGTATAGACAAATACAGAGGTAGAAAGGATGATAGTAACAAAGCCTACAAGGACAAGGTAAAGAAGGCTTGTATCATTGCTAAAGAAGAATCCAATGATGAATCTGATGATCATGGTGATGAAATTGTCTATGTTGCTATGAAAGATGTTTCTAAACAAGATGAGGCAACTGTATTGATATCTTATGTGAACAAAATTGATAGATGGATCATTGGTACTGGATGTTCACATCACATGACTAGAGACAAAAGTAAGTCATTTACCCTTGAGTATGACAATGGAAAATGTGTTAGATTTGGTAATGATGCACCATGTCTGATAAAAGGAAGAGGATCAATATGATTGATAGATAAGACCATGTGTGGCAATGATTACTATGTAGAAGGACTTAACTATAATTTTTTAAGCATGTCACAATTGACTATTTTAGGTTGCAAAGTTGAATTTGATAATAAGAAGATTAATATCTATGAAACTGATGTAAAACTAATTAAAAGTTAAGATCAGACTAGAGGTAATCTATTTTATCTTGACATGAATGATGCTACTTGTCTTATTTTACAATTCAATGAGGTGTGGCAATGGCATAAAATTTAATGTCATGTAAATTTTGACAATTTGGTCAGTATCAGTAAGATGAAAAGAGTCAAAGGTTTTCCAAAATAGAAGAAACCTGATAATGCGATTTGCAAATAATGTCAATTAGGCAAGGTGACAAAGTCTACCTTTAGAAGTAAGATTCATTCTTCAAAAGAAATTATGGAATTAGTTAATACTAATTAATGTGGACCAATTTATGTGAAAAGCTACTAAGGTGACAAGTACATTATCTTATTTTTTGATGATTACTCAAGAATGATGACAATGATGTTTTTAAGAGAAATAAACTTATTCTTTTCAAATGTTTAAATGATATAAGTAAAGAGTTGGAAAGGAAACTAGAAAAATCTTGAAATGTTGAAGATCTAATAGAGGTGGAGAGCTTACATCAAATGAGTTTGAAAACTTTTGCAATGATAGAGGAATTAAGAGACAATCTTCTACACGTAGGATCCTTCCACAAAATGGGATTTCTGAAAGGAGGAAAGAATCTATAATTGATTATTCTATAATATTGATGACAACGAAGAATGTTGCTTTGAAATATTAGATAGAAGTTGTCAATACAATTGTCTATGTGTTGATCCAAGTACAAATAAAGAAAGGTACAAATTCTACACCTTTTCAATTATGGTATGGATACTCACCTAATGTCAAATATTTAAAGGTATTTGGAAGCATTTGTTACATTTTTAAGGACAAAAAAACTGGTAAACTCAATGCTAAAAGTGAAGAAGTTTTATTCCTAGGCAATTTCACAAGAAGTAAAACTTATAAGTGTTTAAATACTAACACTAATAAAGCTGTGAAAAACAAAAATGCAAAGATTGATGAATATACATAAGTGCATAAAGATGAACCAAATAAGTAACTTGAAAATTACAAAACCTTTATGTACTATTTTGAAGACATGTATGTTGATATTGATAATTTTGATAACCAAGTTGCTAATCAACAAGAATCAGTAACTTTCAAGTTAGATATAATGGATGTCAAGCTACATTCAAGAGTCAAGTTACAATTAGAAGCTAAGGTACATTCAAATACTGAGATCACTTTACATGAAAGGAATGTTGAGTGACCTAATAGAGAAGTGCACTATGAATATGAAATTAAACTTCATGAAAAGCACCTTGTAGAAAAAAGAAATGAGCGAAGGTTGTCAAAGTATGTCAAAAGACATCAACCTATTGAACAAATTATTAGAGATAAAAAAATATAGATCAATGTCAAGGAATAAGTTGAGAAATGACACATGTTTGTTAAGAATGCATGAGCCTAAGTCAATGAAGGATGAATTAGAAAATGAAGACTAGAATCAAGCTATGAAAGAAAAAATTGATAAGATTGTGAAGAACAAAACATGGACACTATTACCCAGACTTGAGAAAAAGAATTTGATTGGAAACAAGTGGGTGTACAAAAACAAACTAGATGAGAATGGTGAAGTTACAAGGAATAAGACAAGATTAGTTTACAAAGGATAAGCACAAGAAGAGGGAATTGACTATGGAGAGACATTTTTCCCAGTTCCACGATGTGAGAACTTTTCTTTCTTACTCTTCTTTCAAAGGATTTAAAACTTATGAAATGGATGTTATAGCAACATTTTTGAATGGTATACTAGAAGGGGAGGTTTTCATTGAACAACTTGAAGGATTTATTGATCCAAACAATAAGAACACGGTGTGTAGACTACATAAAGCTTTATATGGTTTGAAACAAGCTCCCAGAGCATATTATGAAAGATTACATAACTATCTTCTAAAGATTGGTTTTGACAAGACTAATGAAAACATAAATCTATACTTGAAGACAGAAGGAGGTAAAGGAATTTTACTAGCAGAAATATTTGTTGATGATATCATATTTGGAGGACAAAATGTATTATGTAAAAAATTTGCAAATGAAATGAAAAAAGAATTTGAGATGTCTATGTTTGGAGAAACAAAGTTCTTTTTTGGATTGCAAGTATATCAGATGAAAGATGGTATTTACATTACTCAATCCAAGGATGTGAAGGAAATCTTGAAAACTTTTGATATGAAATATTTAGAACTAGTTAGTGCTCCTAAGGTGACATGATACAAATTACTATCCAAAACTAATGATTCTACTGAAGTAAATAAAATAGTGTACATGTCAATGATTGGAAAATTGTAATATGTTGTTCATAATAGACCTAATATTGCACTAGCTATTGGGATTGTTGTAAGGTTTTTAAATAAATCCTAAGGAGAATCATTTAAAACTTGTTAAAATGATTACAAGATACTTCAAAGTGACAAAAGACTATGGTCTATACTACAAGAAGAAGAATAAGTTTTAATTGAGAACCTATATAGATATTGATTTGGCTTAGAAACATTGATAAAAAAAGAAGTACAAGTGGTAGAGCATTTTTCTTAGGAAAAAGCTCAGTCTCTTGGACTAGTAAGAGAAAAAAATTTATATCTCAATCTACTACTAAAGTTGAATATGTGGCTATTGTAGTGAATTGCACAAATGTGGTATGGATTAAATAGTTACTCAAAGGAATGAAGGAAGAAATTACTGAACCTGTAGTACTCTACTGTGACAATACAAGTGCTATAAACATATCTAAGAATCATGTGATGCACACAAAGATAAATCACATTATAGTAAATTATCATTACTTGAGAGAGTTGGTTCAAGACAAAGAAGTGAGAATGGAATATGAAAATACAAAAGAACAAATAGTTGATATATTCATAAAGAATTTACCTAAGGATGCACATGAATATCTTAGAGGTAAACTAGGGGTTATACACCTATCCAAAGCTACTTAAGAAGTAAGATTAGTGCCTTGCATCAACTGAGTTGATCAATATATTTGACAAATTGATGGAGTGGATCTTACTTTAGGACTTGCCTAAAGTAAAGAGAGAGCTAAAATAGAAGATTTAAAGTCACATATAAGGTGATAGAGGGAGAACATGAATTAATTATTTTTGCATGTATACATGAAAAGTCTTTGGCATTGTTGTCAACAAGTGAGATTGTGATGTGAATATCAGGATTTAACTGTGTGATTTTTGAGTCAAACTCGATGACCCATGTTTAATGAGTAGTGATTCAACATGAATCCATCTCTCATGAGAATAAATCCTTATGAGAGATGGATTCATGTTGAATAACTACTCATGAAACATGGGTCATCGAGTTTGACTCAAAAATAACACACTTAAATATTGATATTCACATCACAATTTGACTAGCTGTGGAAATCATCTCCTACTTATCAATTGATGAGATTAAGGGGCTTCCTAATGAATGGTTCATAAGGCACAACACTTGGTGAAGGTTTTGCAAATGGGGTTGCAAGCTTTGGGTTTAACTGTGGAGGAAACTCCATAGTTAAGCACGCTCAGGCTGGAGTAGTACTGGGATGGGTGACCTCTCGGGAAGTCTCAGTGCTTCACCCCTGTGAGCATCACCTAGATCCAATGAGTGCTAAGTGTTCCATTTATTCTCATGATAGATGGATTCATGTTGAATCACTACTCATGAAACATGGGTCATCGAGTTTGACTCGAAAACCAAACAGTTAAATCCTGATATTCACATCACAATTTGACTAGCTGTGGAAATCATCTCCTACTTATCAATTGATGAGGTTAAGGGGCTTCCTAATGAATGGTTCATAAGGCACAAAACTTGGTGAAGGTTTTGCAAATGGGGTTGCAAGATTTTGGTTTAACTGTGGAGGAAACTTCGTAGTTAAGCTCGCTCAGGCTGGAGTAGTACTGGGATGGGTGACCTCCCGGGAAGTCCTAGTGCTTCACCCCCGTGAGCATCACCTAGATCCAATGAGTGCTAAGTGTTCCATTTATTCTCATGAGAGATGGATTCATGTTGAATCACTACTCATGAAACATGGGTCATTGAGTTTGACACAAAAATCACACAGTTAAATCCTGATATTCACATCACAATTTGACTAGCTATGGAAATCATCTCCTAATTATCAATTGATGAGGTTAAGGGGCTTCCTAATGAATGGTTCATAAGGCACAACACTTGGTTAAGGTTTTGCAAATGAGGTTGCAAGGTTTGGGTTTAACTGTGGAGGAAACTCCGTAGTTAAGCGCGCTCAGGCTGGAGTAGTACTGGGATGGGTGACCTCCCGGGAAGTCCTGGTGCTTCACCCCTGTGAGCATCACCTAGATCCAATGAGTGCTAAGTGTTCCATTTATTCTCATGAGAGATGGATTCATTTTGAATCACTACTCATGAAACATGGGTCATCGAGTTTGACTCAAAAATCACACAGTTAAATCCTAATATTCACATCACAATTTGACTAGCTGTGGAAATCATCTCCTACTTATCAATTGATGAGGTTAAGGGGCTTCCTAATGAATGGTTCATAAGGCACAACATTTGGTGAAGGTTTTGCAAATGGGGTTGCAAGCTTTGAGTTTAACTGTGGAGGAAACTCAATAGTTAAGCACGCTCAGGCTGAAGTAGTACTAGGATGGGTGACCTCCTGGGAAGTCCCTATGCTTCTTCCCTGTGAGCATCACCTAGATCCAATGAGTGCTAAGTGTTCCATTTATTCTCATGAGATATGGATTCATGTTGAATCACTACTCATGAAACATGGGTCATCGAGTTTGACTCAAAAATAACACAGTTAAATCTTGATATTCACATCACAATTTGACTAGCTGTGGAAATCATCTCCTACTTATCAACAAGTGAGATGTCAAAAGGAAGGAGATGTTAGAGATATCTAAGAGATCAAATTAGAGAATCAAGGAGAAAGATTGTCAAAGAGGGAGCAAGAAAAGATTAGGGAGAAAGATGAGACCATAAATCAAAGGAAGACACACATATTAATAGAGGGAGAGATTTCAATAAAATCTATTATGTTTTTTTTGATATTGTTGTTGGCATTAGGTTTCCTTCAATGCCAAAGAGGGAGATTATTGAAATGAAGAAGATTGATGAAACCTATAATGGAATAATCATTATTTTCTCACTGATATCAAACCTCCTACTGGTTGGTGAGACAATTGGTAACTTTGGTCTAAATGTTATCATTTTTTTGATTGATGAAGAGGACTTGAAAAGAAAGGATACCAAGAGAGCCTAGAGAAAGGTTAATTTATAAGGTGTATAAAAGGATCACTAATACCAAGAAACACATTGATGACATAGTGTGTTGTTTCTCTACTTAAAGTTATAATGAAAGGGTACTTGAGAGAAGACTAGAATAAGGAAAAGTAAAGAAATGTGTCTGCCAAGCCTAATCGAGTAAACAATGCAAGCCAAAAATTAGTTAAAGAGGATCAGTAAGTTTAGTATCTATCAAGAAAAGAGAAATCTAGTTGGTGTCAAGTGAACAAATTTTGGTATATGCTGAGCACTAGTAAAGACTTAGTGTATGCTGAGCAACCCAGTGTTAGTTGAGCATTAGAAGATAATATTTTCTGAGCAAACAAATTGTTATTGCCGAGTGATAGTAAAATGAGTTAGATCGAAGATTTGATGAGTTTGAGCTAAAAAAGTTGATTTCTTGAATTATGTGAAGTGTGTGGAAGATAACCATGATGAGTTGGTGGCATAGAATTTAAGATAAACTATTTTGAGATGAATTCAAAGAGGAATGGAGAGGAAGTTTTTAGAGGGAATAAAATGGAAAGATGGGAAGATTCATTGAATCTAACCTAATCATAAAATGGACAATTTTGGTTAAGAAAAAAAAGACCTAAATTCTCTAGATAATAGGCCATAAAAAATTAAGGTCAAGCGTGAGAACCTAAGAAAGACAAGAAGTCTAGGATGTCACTTCATATGATGGCCAAATGAAAGAGTTGAAAATTGGAATACAAAGAAAGAAGGCTTAAGGAGACAAATTCTTGAAGGGTGAACAAGCTATTATATATCAAGAGGATAAATTCCAAGTAGGATAGAGGACTGAATGTGATATTTGTAATCTAGAAGTGAGTTGTTATTGTTATTAGATGAAGTGTTGTTGTTACTCTCTAACAATTGTATTAGTCTAGATAAATCCTTTAGACTAAGGTTGACCTAATAGTCATGTTGGTTAATAGTTTGTCCCTCTTGCTAACTTGGCTTTACCTGTACTCTAGATTCCCAAAATGTGAGGAAACAAAAGGATGTTACCAAAAAATGGGTCAATGTATGTGTTATATCACTGGCCTCCAAATTGTAAGGTAAAATTCCCTTATATGCAATATATGCAATGAATTGTGTTTTGAATAGATCATTGGGATATGGGGTCCGCTATTAACCTAAGAGAAGAATATGATAAACTAGGATGTTCATAACTACAAGCACCCTAGGTAGAAATAGATTTGGGCAACCTATAAAACCTAGTGAAATGGACATCACAAGCTACCAAACCCATGTATTTCATATTCCAATAGTCACTGCATTTTCAAATTCCTATCATTGATCTCAAATCGATGGTCAAGATTAAAATGTAACAACTTCCTTTATAAATTCCTCTATGGGTCCCTCTTGTCACTATGTCATATAGAATAATGATTGAGTAACTTCCTATAATGACATAGCAACCTCCGTACATCCACTTTAATCTGATAGTGATAACAAAATGATGTCAATCTCTTTGTTTTGTGACGTGGGTTCACTTTTCTAGCTAGGTGCATCATGGCTGATAGGTGAAATCTAACTATACCTTATGAAAGGTTATGGCCCAATGGACACATGTTGTTCCCTCTCTATGTCACTATGAATAATGATTGAGCAACTCTACATAGTGCAATAGTGATTAACATAGATTCATCTTGATCTGATGGTGATCATTTAAAGATTTTAAGTCATAAATTTCCCTTTGCATCATGGGTCCACCTTCTACTTATATGCCTTATGGCACACATGTGATAGTACTTTATTGTCTGACATTTGAACTATTTTTCCTCATTGGCACCTTGTGACTAGACTTTGATGACACTTTGTAAGAGATGATGGCCCACCAAGCACATGCCTTCATGTCATTATGTCACATAGAATAATGATCGAGCATCTTTAAATATTGATATAATGACCTCTATAGATCTTCTTTGATCAAACAGTCAAAAATATGGATTTAACTTTTGTTTGAATAGGATCCAATATGATAGGTAAGCATCTAACTTTTCAACTAGCCAATAGCATACATTATTTCATTCAATTGAATTTTAAGCTTGTTGATGTGGATGATTAGACATGTTTTGATTTGTCAAATTGATTTTCCACTCAAGTCTTTGCCACCTTTGACAATGCTTCTTTTTCATTCCTATATTTATGCAAATTCAATTGATCTTGTTTCCATGATGTTCATATGATCTACATATCATCTTTTGGCTTTGTCCTCGATTTTCTCTATCATCTTTTGTTCTAAATATGAGTATGATCTCCATTCAATCTAAATTATGTCTTCAATAGATCATAGAGTTAGATTTTTTATGAATATGACTATTTCTCTCTCTCATCTAGGATATGCAAAAACTTACCCTCCCAAATCCTAGATACCTAGCTTAATCTAATTCATTACATTTTTCTTTTATTCCCACCTAGGAAACTCAGAGGGAAATATGAGGGATGAAACCCTAATGGAAACCTAGACAAAATAAAGATATGGCATCTCACGTGCCTTGACTCGAACCCTAGAATCTTGAAAAATACAAGGGACTGATATCATGGACACAAGTCATTAGTTAATCCTTTAGTAGGGTGAAATTCTAATGGAATGTTCTCAAGTCCTCTAATAGGACTCACTTCTCACAGGGTGATTGAAATCCTTTAACTAGATCGCACTTAATAGTGTGCATTGTAACCTTCAACGAGCTTTACACCTCACATGAATCACTTAAGAATAGTGAAAATTGGTAGCATGTTGCTAGTGATTTTTCCTAAATATGGTTTCCACATAAAATCCTCATGGTAAAATGTGTGATTAATTTTGTGGTATTTCATGTTTACATTCCTGCAAAGTTATTTTGACCCATGACAACAATATGTAATTGTTTAAGATATTAAATGATGAATGTATTCATAAGTATAAGTTGAATTACTGAAAAGTGTTATTTTTACAATTGGAGCTTGGATAACTGATTCACCCTTCCCCAGTTACTCTAAACATTCAAATAGATGCATTTTGAAGGGCTTCACAAATAGCACCAATTAGATATGACTTTTTTCTTTCTACCATTCCTTGAATTATCATGAAAAACAAACCTCTATCTTCATTGCCATGGTAGTGTGTCATAATTATGTTCATTGTCTTCTTTTGTTTATTGCTAAGAATTGTATATTTAATACATTGAGGAATATCATCATATATGATACATCCATGTTCGTTCATATTTTTAATGAAATTGGTTGCTCCCATTGTACACTCCTCACCTTGATATTGAGTAGACCAAGTTGTATTGTTATCAATGTCTCTTCTTCCTAACATATCTATTTCTAAAACTTACATATTTTAACTATTATGAAGTCTAGATATGATTTCCCATTCATTCTCTATAGTATTACTTGTAATAGATTCATCTTCTTCAATACCTGAACCATTGTTACTTTCATTTTCCTCTATAATTGTTTCTCATCGTACATGAAAAAAATTATAATTGAATGAGTCCCACTTTACTATTATGGAGTTAATATCCATAGAGATATTCCTTTCTATGTCACAAAATAGTTTGTATAGTATTAACACTATAAAATAGAATTCTACCCATTTTTGTGAAGCACGTGGAGGAATGGATGTAAATCTTTGAAAAAATCTAACTATAGCTACTTTTTCCCTTGTCTCCCATTTTTTTTCTCTTTGTTTTTTATAGAATTATATATCCATGATTTGGCTGCATCAATTAATGTGATGCCTTCCATACAAAGAGGCCTTTATTTATATCCATCAATGAAATATTTTGTTCTCTGATCATTGTGCTCATTGTTATTTAGAGTTAAAAATTTGAACACTTCATGTGAGACATTTAGATAGAAAAATCTTCTACTACTCTCCATGAGTAGAAGCTCTAACAACATGTAACATGTCTCTTGAGCTCCAGTGTCCCTTTCTATCACAGTTTATGTTAGACGTCTTCTATATGTGTGCACAACTAAATCATTAGGGTTTTCCATGTTTGTAAGATACATTAACATCTAGTGGCATGTTTCAAAACTCTTCTTAGCTTTTGATGCATCCTTTTATATGTATTTTATTACTACATATTTGGACAAAATGGGATTCCAATCTATACTCTCTCACCATAATTGCAATATGTGACGATTATGTGAGTTCACTCTATCACCATTTCTTGTTAGCTAAATTTTTTTTCACCTATTTCTTTGTCTTCGTATAATCTAGATCTAGTAAGATTCAATGGCCAAAGAACATGATATCTAAAAATAATATAAGAAGGTGAATGATTATTTATTTCATTAAATAAATAATATATACTATTATACAAATATTAATAACTATAATAGTTACCTACAAACCATCTTTCCTAATTTTTTGAGTAGACATGCACCCTCTCTACAAACTTTATGACACTCAACGCAGTATAGTATTTCTTCATGGTCATTATCAATATCCATTTTGGTAAGTTGTGCTATATTTTTGAGACATGGATGTTGACCAGAATTTTGAAATGCCTATAATTGAAATAAAGATATTGATATATGTTCATTATAAAAATATTGTTTTGAAACAATACATTATATAATAACAAGATATTTTAGAAAAAAACAAATTGAAATCTCCTATATATTTCTTCGATGTGGATCTTCTCTACGATTTTGTGCATGAATAATGTGATGAATATATTGCTCAACTATTTTTTGTTCATCCTCATTTGACCAATAAATAATTTCCATATTGGGAGCACCATTGATCCTTTAAAATCCATGCATATGTGGAGAACCTTTATGTTTCCATTCATACCTACACCAAAAATCTTTGACATCCATTCTATTTTCTACAATTTCTTTTCTAAGTATTGTATGTCTTAAATGCATGTAATGTGAAATTATGTAAGGATAGTTGATAACATTGTTTTTCACCAACTTTAAGCTTCTTTCATATTGGTTGGGCATGTGCTCGGCATGAGAGCACATGTAGACCAGGCTATTGCATATCTGTTTCCCTTAAGGTGAAAAATATTGTTGGAGTGCCAATTTGGTGAAACATTTATGTCAATTCAGAATGATATTTAGTCAAGTATGACCATGTTCCACGTAATGATGTTCCAAACCACATCAACTTATTAGCTAAATGAGATTGTGCCATTTGTTACATATGCTCATGTAGCTCATTTATAGTGATGGGCATGTCTTGGATATTTCTTTTCATAAACACAATAAATGAATTCTATGCTAAGTGTCTTATTATCATGTTCATCATAAAATATCTAAATCATTGGTGTTTACCAAACACATGATCTCTATACTATAATAAATTCTTCTTAAATTCATGTAGATGCACATGCCTCATTTTTGGTTCTAATCAATCACATCTTCCATTAGGGAATAGTGTTGGAAATGCCATGTCTAGTAAACTTCATGTTATATACTCATTGATAGGAGAATTACCAATACTAGGTGACTTAATCAATGTAGTTGGTTTTGAATCAGGGTTACTAACCTACAATTGAATTAATTCCAGCTCTCTTTGGGTATTTGGTGGTTTTGAAGCCATTCATGTAGTGTTCTCTATCGTATTACCTTCATCAATCTCCAATATAGGATCAACATATGTGACTTCATTGGTATCTGAGTCAAATTCCATTTGTACTATATTTATTCTACTAAATATATTTTCATCTCTATTCTTTGCTGAGTCATTGAGAGAGTTTTCATCAATAATACCATCTAAATAAAATAAATTCATGCTCTATTTTATATTTGAGTGCTTTATAAATACTATCTCTATTGATAGTAAAATTATAATTTGTGCCACGTCGATTCCTTTTTGTAACAATATTAATGGAAAAATTTTGTGTTATGTGGGCCGATATTTTTGAAACCTATTGTACATTTTGAGGAAAAATGAAGGTGTGTCCTTTGTATTTATATTGACCACCTTTTGCATGGGTCACTGATATTATTGTGCTTACACATGCAATCAACATTTCCAGTATTTGTGTCAAATTTGAAAAATCCTTTGGTTGTGGTCCAAGATCCATATTATTTGAAGATTAAAACCTATGAATTCCTCTTTTTTGTCTACATATTTTGCATATAAAACCTTCAAAAATTTGAGATACTTTGATTATAATATATGATTCTTGACAAATGTAATGCATCTTTGGAGTTCCAAAGCTATCTAGTTGATATCTAAACTAAATTTGGAATCTTTTCAAATCAAATTGAACTAAACCATTATAATTGTGTACATTTTCAATACTACATTCAACATCTGAATTCATTTGTAATGAATTTCCATGTTGAGGTGTTTCTAGAACACAATCCACTAAGACTGAAGTTTCATATTCATCATTGAACTGAATATTTCCATTCTTGAGTGAGGATAGATTATCTCACTTGGTTGCTCATGATCCTCTTATCTTTCTTGTCCTTGAGAATTAGAGGTTTGTGTAGGTGTCATTTGATGAACATTTTTTTGTAGACTTGTATCCTTTGTATTGTCAAGTTCTAAATGTTTTATAGTTAGATTTTCCATTTTTTAGCATACTATTCTCTATCACTTTGCTTGTGCTTTTTATTTTTCTTTTCTATCATAGAGCTTGTTTGTTGTTCTCTTCTTTGTCTATGATAGTTTCTATGATACTCTTTCGTATTTTATTATTTATAGTATTTTTTTCTCTTTTGATTAATGACCCATAGTTGATATTGAAAGAATGTAATAACAAAAAATAAAGTATATTTAAATATGTTTGATAAAACATTCTTAAAGATATACTTCTATATAAATCATGACTAAGTAATTCATCTATTTGTTTTAATATGGTGTTTATATTTATTGAATATATGCTTACTTATCAAAGACATGTTTACTTTTAAATTTATTAAGTAATACTCATACACAAATAGTGAATAAGAATATAAAAGTATATTTACATATCTGGTGGGATACATATTTTCAACAATCTATTTATTTTTGGTTTATGCAACTACATGAATTCAAAGAAAGACATTATAATATCAAGTAGTATAGAAGTTTTCAACAATTTGTTTATTTGTAGTTTTCGCAAGTTTTTGCAATTACATGATTTCAAAAAACCCCATTACAATATCTACTTGTTCAAGTGATGTAAGAAATGATCACGTAAGATTTGAGAGTTGAAAAATTTATTTAGTTGTGGTTTTTGTAACTAAACAAAGTGAAAGAACCCTATTACAAAATGATATCATTTTTACACTATCAAACAATAGGAAATTGTTGTTTGAAATGAATTAATTAAGTTACTTACAAAGTATCACGCATCACAATATTTTATATCAATTCATTCCAATGAAAAAATAATTTACATACATAAAATTAAACTAGAACAGTAGTTAAAAACACAAAAAACAAAAAAAATGGAAATCTTAAATGAAAGATTTTCATCTTAAATAACTTTCTAAAAAGAAAAAGTCACGACGAGCGAGAGAGTGGGCAACAAAGCGGCTAGGGTTTCTAGCTCAATGGATGCTTGTGATTGTGAGGGCAACGAGTCTAATTACACAAGGATGATGGATGAGGACCTTTTGTTTTTGTTGGTTCCCTCTAGCTTTGTTGGGTGTTGTCATGTTTTGACAATGGATCTCACTAGTGCACAATGGAGTGATCTTTCTATTGTTCAGTGGGTGTTTGTAGCTAAAGGATGATTTTATTCTAGAGGCTTTTCTCCATATTGTAGAGGGGTTTGGCTCTTATGGGTGGTGATTGGAGATGGAAGGTTCCATGTTGGTGCTTAGGGTGTTGTTGGTTGTGCACTGGTTGGACCTCTATAAGGGATTGGGTTTTGTAGGTGGAGGCGTATTTTGCTAGAACCCCTATTCCCCACTTTTGGTTTTGGATGTATGGGGTTTTTTGTCCCAGTTGTGTTGCTGGTCTCTACCTCTAGTGAGATCTCTTGTTTTTTGATTTTCTTGGAGATGAGGATACATATGGGTTTGGTTTAGAGGGGTATGTGTAGTGTCTTTAGTGGTCATTCTTTCCCCTAGGGCCTCCTGTTATGGATCATGGGACCCATGTGAACCCTAGGGTTTGTAGGGGCTTTGATGTTAATGGTCTAGTCTATAGGGGAAATGTGGTCCATGTCCTTAGTGCTAGTTCTATTGACAAGGGTGTTTTCCCTAGATGGGTTTTCATTTTTAGTAGTCTTACTTTTGATAGCTCCCATTGTTTGGGCATTTTTGTTCATCATTTCAGGATTCTCTTGCCTCTTGGTGTTTGTTTCTTTTGTGATTCCTTTGGAAGATCATGATTTGAGGTGAATGCTTCCTCTATTCGCGACTTGAATCTAGTTAAGGAAAACATTTTGGAGCCTTGGATACATGTGTGACGAAGGTTTCCTTTGTCATGTTCTTTTACTTTCTTACTACCTATTGAGGTGGAGGACTCTATTTAGGTGGGAGAAAATCTTATGGACATAGCTAGTTGCTGGAGGAAAGTAGTTGTTAATGTTTTTAGTAGGTACTCTCCAATTTTTTGTGAGTATCTCATTATTATAAGAGATCTAGCTGGGGAGAGCACATATGGATGTTGTACTTCAAGTGGTGAAGAAAGGATGACTCTGTAGCTAAACACTTTGGTCTGGAGATGTGTGTTGCATCCTACAAAGATGGCACAGGTCTTACTCTTAGATTCTAAATTTGCTACTCCTATGGAGGTGGAGAAAAATCTTATTGAGGTGGAGATCATATTTGGGCATTGGGAAGAAGAAGAGACTCCTATTGAGATACTAAATACTTGTTATAATTTTAGTAGTTTTCTTAGTGGAGAAAGGGGGAGTTGCTCTTACCTCTGGGGCTTGGTCTTCCTCCTCCTTGCACCTCTTAATATGGTGTTTTGGGAGTTTTGAGGGGGTTGGAAGACTTTTGACTATGTTTGCCAAGGTCGAAGCCTTGTCTAGACCTATGGTTGGATGATATACATTGTGTTTTCCAAGGCTAGAGGTATAGTTTTATTTGGTCATATTTCTTTGCTTACTGTTCTAGTAGTCATCGATGGCCTAAGTTTGTTCACCTATTCTTATGATGATTTCATGTCTATGTTTTTATTTTTCTTTTGATCTAGTGATTGCTAGAAGATTTAAAGGGCACATTTTGGTCCTTTGTTGTTGTTTTTGGTTTAAGTCTGCAACTATTATGGGGGCTTGTCCCAAGTCTTTCATTGTTAGCATTGACCATGGTTGGAAAGTCAATAACTTGTGGGCCTTTATCTTTGACAGAGGGAAATCTGGCTTGTCTGGGTCTTTCTTTATCAGGCACTACTAATGTTATGCTCTTTGTGTCAAATTTTTTGTTTGTACTTTAGGTCAACACCCATTAATTGCTACATTTCTTAATCAAAAAATTTCTAAAAAATGTAATATTAAAAAAAATTAAACCTTTATAATTATTGAATCATAAAACATAAGATAAAGATATTGTTTGTAACATTATATAAAAATAGAATCATGTCAATGAAAAATATATATTAAAAAATTGTCTAGCTTTCCATTTTATAAAAATTCTCATTTGTCTACTATTATTTATATTTAATGTACAAGAACTCTCACAAATATATCAATGTCAAACATAAGCTATCATAGATTGAAAGTAATATGTGAAGCTAGTACTAAAAAGTAATTTGTATGCTTCAATATCAATCTATTCATCAATAAAATATATTGATTCTAATGAATCAGATAAGTACATCATCCAATGCAAATTAGTCCCTCCAGATCATTTAGTTTAAAGATCTTTGTTAATATCCACCTTTTGCATAAACAACACTAATAGGATGCCATCTAGAGCCTCTATCTATAGTGTTAATCTTTATTTTCTATTTTCATTTACACTTTGTTTTAGCATAATGTTTTAAGTTCTACAAGTACAACTGCGTTCCACTTAAGCAATTCATTTGAAAATAGGAAAATCAAATTTGTTAGCAATGTTTAAAATAATTATTCATTAAATATGTTTGAGAAAGAATTTTAGGATATAATAAAATAAAAAATCAATGAATAGGATAATTTTTTCTAATGTTATATACATATATAATAGAGTAGAAAAGAAAATAACTTTTAGAAATGATTTGATTGTTGAAAAAAAATATTGTAAAAGGATACATTTGTACAAACCTTATTTAGAATGATAAAAAGAAAATACAAATTCACTAACCTGTGTGGGCTCGATTTTAGTGGGGCTACTATGTGTGAAGAGTTAAAGGTATATTTACCATTTATAAGATTTTTCTTGTAATGACGTCTCTAATTTTGTGGAAAATTGATGTCACATTGCAAGTATTTGAACGGTTAAAATGAAGAATTGTAGTTTTCAGCTAGAAGTAATAAATGTCAAACTATAGTTGTAGTTAGAAATCAAGCTATTTACATAAATTATAAATATAAATTCACTAACTTGTGTGTGCTCAATCTTTGTGAGGCTATGTGTGTGAAGAGTTAATGGTAGATTTACCATTTATAGGCTTTTTTTGTAACAATGTCTCTAATTTTGTGGAAAAATGATGATAGACTACAAATATTTGAATGGTTAAAATGGAGAATTGTAGTTGTTCGCCATAAGTAATAAATGTCAAATTGTAGTTGTAGTTAGAAATCAAATAGTTTACATTAATTTTAAATACAATTTTACTAACTTGCATGCCCTCGATTTTATTGAGGCTACTATGTGTGAAGAGTTAATGGTAGATTTAACATTTATAAATGTTTGAACTCTAACAATGTCTCTAATTTTGTGGAAAAATGATGACACACTACACATATTTGAACAATTAAAATGGAGAATTGCAGTTGTGAGCTACAAGTAATCAATATCAAACTATAGTTATAGTTAGAAATCAAACTATTTACATTAATTATAAAAAAAATTTAGTAACTTATGTGTGCTCCATTTGAGTGAGGCTACTGTGTGTGAAAACTTAATGGTATATTTGCCATTTATAAGCTTTTTCTGTAATGATATCTCTAATTTCAAGGAAAAATAATGGCACACAACAAGTATTTGAACAGTTCAAATTGAGAACTATAGTTGTATTTTGAAATCAAATTATTTACATTAAATCTAAATACAAATTCACTAACCTGTGTGCGGTCAATTTTTGCGAGGCTACTATGTGTGAAGAGTTACTATTACAAATTTACCATATATAAGTTCTTTTCTTTGTAATGATGTTTTTGATTTCATGGAAAAATGATGACACACTTCAAGTATTTGAATGGTTAAAATGAAGAACTATAGTTGTCATTAGAAATCAAACTATTTATATTAATTGTAAATACAAATCTACTAACCTATGTGCACTTGATTATAGTGAGGCTACTATGTTTGAAGTGTTAATAGTAGATTTTCCATTTATAAGCTTATTCCTATAATGATTTATCTAATTTTATAAAAAACATGATGACACACTACAAGTATTTGAATGTTTAAAATGGAAACTGCAGTTATCAGTCAAACTAATAAATTTCAAACTATAGTTGTAGGTAGATATCAAACTGTTTATATTAATTGTCAATACAAAAACACTAGCTTGTGTGCACTTGATTTTAGTGAGGCTACTATGTGTGAAGAGCTAATTGTATATTTACCATTTATAAGATATTTTATGTAACAATGTCTCCAATTTTGTGGAACAATGATGACACGCTGCAAGTATTTGAGCAATTACAATGAAAAACTGTATTAATCATCCAAAAGTAATAAATGTCAAAATATAGTAGTAATTAGAAATCAAACTATTTATATTAATTGTAAATATAAATTCACTAACATGTGTGCACTCACTTTTACTAAGGCTACTATGTGTGAAGAGTTAATGGTAGATTTATCATTTATAAATATTTTATTTTTTATTTTTTATTTTTTATTTCTAAAATGATGTTTCTAATTGTATGGAAAAGTGATGGTATATTACAAATACTATTAAAATGGAGAACTGTAGTTGTTAGCTAGAAGTAATAAATGTCAATATGTGTTTGTAGTTAGAAACAAAACTATTTACATTAATTATAAATACAAATTCACTAACTTGTGCATGCTCAATTTTTGTGAGGCTACTATGTGTGAATAATTAATTGTAGATTTACTATTCATAAGATTTTTTTTGCAATGATGTCTCTAATTTTGTAGAAAAATGATGACGTAGTGCAACTATTTGAATAGTTTAAATGAAGAATTGTAGCTATCATTCATAAGTAATAAATGTCAAATTGTAGTTGTAGTTAGAAATCAAACTGTTTACATTAATTATTTTTGACAAATATTTGATAGGGTCATTATAATTATTGCCAAGCAACACAATAACTTGGAATGGCTCTTTTTTAATAGTTTTCAATTTGAAACTAATCCATCTTCATTTTTTGTTTTATACAGGTGTGATATGGTTACAAAATTTATTGTTGAAGAACAAGATCAATGGAAATAGTTGTTGGAAATTTGATTCAAAAGCTCATTGTTGAAAATCAAAGAGGGAGATTGTTGCAAAGAAAGAAGATTGTTATTAAAAGAATGTTTTCAATCATTATTTTCTCATTGATGTCAAACCTAACACTTGTAGGAATGACATGTGCTATAAGATCCAAGTACTATCATTTAGTTGATTGATGAAGAGGATTTGATCAACAAGACGTAACAAGAGCACCTAAGGGAGAGGTTGAGTTATGATGCTGTAATAAAGTGCAAGGATCAGTTAAGAAAATGGTTAAATGATGTATTGATAGAATACTCAAAGATACAGAGGTTGGTCACACTTAGAAATATTGGAGGAAGAAGTTGTAACAAGGATGACTGCAAAGCTTAAACTAAGATCATTAGTGGGTGCTGAGAAAGTTAGTTGAAGCTGAGCAAATTATCAGTATGAGTCAAGTAGTAGTAAAATTCTAGTGTGTGTTGAGTGATCTTCAGGTGCTGAGCATCAAGAAATTCTTAGTTGGTGCCGAGTGATCTTCAGGAGTTGAGCATCAGGAAAAACACAGTTGATGCCGAGTAACATAGTATGTGTCGAGCACCAGTATTTCAATAGTGCCAAGCTACTGCATTATTTCAAATGTTGAAGATTTACCAAATTTGACCCAAACAAAGTGATTGTCTTGAACTTTGTTAATGAGTTGGAAGATAAGGATGATGAGCTGGTGGCATAGAATTCTATATAAACTATTTTTAGGCAAATTCTAAAGAATTATTCAAGAAGTTTATGAAGGAAACAAAATATGGGTTGGATGCAATAAATCCTACCTAATCCATGCAAAATAAAATAAAAGAATGGAATAATTGTTGAGATAATGGGTGTTGCACACATTGCATAATATTCTTATATTTTATTATTTTATTTTATTATGTAATGTTGTACCTAGATAGACGTGCAACATGTAAAGATTCCCATGGAATATTCTTGATGAGTTGTATTGTAACATTGTGATAATATTTTATGTAATTATTTAATATTGGGGAAAAGAATTAAATGCCCAATATTAAATGTGGGGTCAATGGGTTAGGTAGCACATGGTTTTAGCACATGGTTTATGTAATACCACTTAGTGGTTTTGTGGGACTTGCTACTATATAAGCAGCCACAAGGGTAGTTGTTGTATAGAGAGAAAGAAAGAGTGACAAGGAGAAAACAAAAGGCAAGAGTCGAGCGGGACAAGGCTTGACAGGTTAGCCAAGGGTGCATTTGTGAAGGTTGAAAGCATGGCATGGGATGTGTGGATTCATGCTTGTTCACATAGTTTGCTCGGTTGTGGCTATGGCCATGAAGGCTTCCATGGTTGTATGGCAATGGTATTTTTGCTGAATAATACATGGTGATGGATGCTTTTGGAGGCTGGGTTTTTCCCTCAATGAGGGTTTCCCAGGGTATATCTTGTGTCACATTTTGTGGGTATGTTGTCTATTCTCTTGCATGTGGATTTTAATTTCGTGTTTATTTTAGATCTATGATGGGTTATGTGGAAACGGTGATTATATTCTTTCTTGCCAAGTTTCCTTACAAGTGGTATCAGAGCTATGGTTGTTTTATTATTGTAACCCTAGATTGAATCCATGGGAATGCATGAGAGGATAAAAGAAAGGGCAAGATATATGAAAAATTATTGCAGATCTGAGGGCTTTGGATTTGCTGTTATGATGGGATGTTAAAAGATTTGGGCATGGGAAATTGTTGGACAAAAGAGTTTTTTCGGATGTTTCATTTAAATGAGAGTTTTGGGGGGTAGCTTGCAAAAATGACCTCCTGGGTAAAAACAGACCTCACCATTGGATCCGGGTCAACATTTCCATAAAATTTGATATATAATATGCCCTAGTTTGGCCATGTTCAGAGGAAATGAAAGAGTTTTTTGGTTTCAGCCCATGATGGCCGTCAAATTTAATCCCGTCGGAATTTTCGTCACTGAAAAAAAATAAAAAATGAAAAATCGTACTGAAAATGGTAAAAAGACTGTCTTAGTAAAATGGCCATAACTTTCTCTCAGAATATCGGATTTCAGAGTTCTTATAGGCGTTGGAAAGCTAATTCAGAGCACTACAAGATGGTGTAGGTTTGGTTCTTTGATTTTAAAATTTTGTCAGGTTTTGAGAGCCCTAAAGTCAGATCTTATTTATTTTGAGCACGAATTGGGGCATAACTTGGGCATACGGAGTCAGATTTTGGACTTCGAGTAGTCAACGGAAAGCTCTTGGAGAGCTCTACACATTGGTTCAGATTTGGTGTAGGTTTGGCATGATTTATTTGTTGATATATTGATCTGAACAGTTTATAAGTATATTTTGACTATGGTAACATTGTGAGTTTATGGCATTGGAGATTTAAGTTTTGATGTCATTGTATACTCAGTTCATATTTTAGTTTGGTCTCATGATGATATGGTTATCAATGTTTGGTTTGGATATGCATGATGACTTGTTGGGTCTACAAGTTGTGCAGTGTTGTAAGCGGTCTATACTTACAGGTTGCATTTATAGCTTGGTTATGGGTTGTCTTTGCCCATTGATCTTTCATTATTGATGCATATTCAGATTGGTGGCTTGGATTTGGGTTGTCTATGCCCTAAGTCACATGATTTTATCTTCATGTAGAAGGGATGAGATGTTGTTACCAGGTACAGTCATGGTAGAGGATTGTGGTTGACTATGTTGACAGGTTGGACATATTGAGAACCAGATGCTCAGTTCATGGATGTGATCATGGTGCCATGGATTTTTTGGCATGACATGATTGGATATACAGGTACATCCTTGATGTTCATTAGCTTGGATTTTTTGATTCAGTTATGGTGGTATATCTTCTTGGTTGAGGATCATGGTTATTTGGTTTCTTTTGAGGAGCTCATGATGTGCACTTTGAGTTCTTTGATGGTTTAATGCCTTGGTTGATTCTCATGGTTAGAAGATGGTTTTTTATCATTATGTCATGGATAGCTTGGATACACGGTTTAGTGGGAGCTTGTGACAGTGATGGGGTGACAGTGCAGGATTAGTTCCTGGTTTAGTTTATATCTTCTTAGTTTGGAGAGGATGGATTTTATGATGCCATAGGTGACTTGGTACCACGGTTGAGTGGGAGTTGTTGGCATTGATATATTTATTGAGTGTTTGCAGATGTTGGAGGTTTGTCTTAGATCCTGTTGCTGCAGAAGCATCTTTGACATTTGCATGGTGCACTTGTTATCTTCATGGTGTTTGAAGATGGTTAGATCTTGAGGACTCATGGAGTTCTTGGTTATCTTCATGGTGTGTGAAGATGGTTCTTCCTGGTATGTGGAGATGGTTTTCTTCATGGTGTGTGGAGATGGTTGCATCTTGAGGACTCACAGGGTTCTTGGAAAAGGTGTGGTTTATGCTTTTATTTGGCATGTTATCCTTGGTATGAGGATGGCTTCATTATTATGTCATGGTATACTCTTGATACGCGTTTAGAGTTGTGACATGTTATGGTGTGTTCATATGGAGCATGTTATCTCTTTAGTTGAGATGGTAAGATCATGTTGTCATGTTTATGTTCCTGAGGCCATGGTTGGAACTTTGACATTGATCTTGGTTTAGTTTCTTGGTATTGAGTACACTGATCATAAGCTGGATACTTCATGATATTGCTATGTTGCATTTGGAGTTGGCATGGATTGATTGGTTACAGGTGCTCATGGATACTTAGAGACAGTGGTGATGCTGATTTCTCTTGGATTAGAGAAGTATTTGTTGGGACAGTTGATGGTTTTAGCAGGAAGTCCGAGGGGCAGTCACCTGATATGGACTTGAGAGGAGATTGTTCTTAGATGAGTCTTGGTTGGAGACTTGGGTATCTTGATGACCATTCTCATTCCCCACTCTTAGTCTACTCGGCGGTTTTCTACTTGAGAGGTATAGCCCATTGTTTATCTCAGTTGCATTATATTTATGCTTGTCTTTCATGGATATGGATCTTGAGCTATGACACATGACTTAGTTCTGGAGGGTTCATTTGAGAGATGGTTTAGCATTGGTTATCTCCATGTGCATATGTTGTTATGCTGGTTGAGTTTGGGAGATGGTTTTATATTGGGCATATTCCTTGGATTAGGAATGGTTATTCCTTGGTTTAGGAATGGGTTTATTGAGTTTGATCTTCTTGTGAGAGGCTTACATCCATGATTAGCTATATGGTATGGTTTGGGTGTTGTTGAGGCTTCTTGTTGGGGTTTTATGGAGGAGATCATACTTGCACAGTTTACATCTAGAGGTGTGTGTAGAAGGACATGATACAGGTTATGATTTGCATAGGTTTCTCTGGTCTTGGGTGATGCGACGCGCTCCCCTGCCCACAGGTGGTTAATTATGTGGTGTTCCATGTTCACTAACAGTCATGGCTTTTGGTGCAATGGCAAGTGGGCCCAACAATTGGTATCAGAGCCTGGTTTTGGCTTGGTCATGGGTTCAAATCTCCCCGGTGCCATCCCGACCCGCGTAAGCACCTGGTATGCGCGTTGAGGGGGAGATTGTTGGGTGATGTGATGCGCTCCCCTGCCCACAGGTGGTTAATTATGTGGTGTTCCATGTTCACTAACAGTCATGGCTTTTGGTGCAACGGCAAGTGGGCCCAACAATAATTGAGTGGAAAAATAACTCCAAGAATTCTATTTAAGGAGTTATTTACCAAGAAGCAAAGAGCTATTGATATTGTTATTGCAAAAGAGCCAAACTGTGAAATAGAGAGAAGGGTGTCAAGAAAGTGATATCTAAGAGAAGGAAGAGAATAAAGGCTCTACTTCTAAGAGTGGTCATGAAGAGATGATTGCATTGGTACATTGAGTATGGAGGCTTAAGAAGACTAAGCTTGAAAGGAGGGCAAGCTATCAAAGTTGTAGTGATTGACGGCCAAGAAAGGGTATGAGATGAGAAGTGATATGAGATGTACAAGATAAGTTGTATGTTGTAGTTAGGTCAAAGATTTTCTAATCATCTCTAGCAATTTTATTAGATCTAAAAATCATATGGATTTAGGTTGGTTTGATAGCCATTTGTAAATCCTTTAACAAGGTAACATTCCAAGTGAATGTTCTAAAGTCCTTTAACCAGGCCCACTTTTAATAGGGTGGTTAAATCCTTTAACAAGGTCACATTTAATGGTGTGTTGTAAGACTTTAATAGAGTAGGCCTTTCATAGGGCATCACTTCAAAAGAGTGAGAATTGAGTAGCATGTTACTGGTGCACTAATACATTAGGGGTCAATTTGCAACATCAATTTGCGACGGCAAGAAAATGTAATGTGTTTTTGGCTCTCTTTTTTTCAATTTTAGCCCGATGTCGTCGCAATTGTGATCGAAGAAAATCTTATGTCATATTTTTGGCCCTTCTTTTTCAACTATAACTCAAAAATGTCACAATTGTGATGCTAACAGGATATAAGAGAAAAAAAAAAACCAAAAAACATTGCTCATTTGAAAGAAATTGACACAAGGTTCTTCGAAAAGGAAAAGCAAGAGACTTCGGTGGCATTGAGAGGGGTAAAGACTCGCATCTAGTAGTAACTCGAGGCATTGAGAGGGGAAGAGACCAGCATCAACTAACTTGATGCATTGAGAGGAGTTGAGACCCGCATCTGCTAACTGCTTACTTGACCTACTATATTCTATGGGGATCTTTGCAGTGAAAGGGCCAAGGGAAACATTCAGAGGAGCATGATGGCAAGGTGCAAAACAAACAAACCCATTACTCTTAGAATCCTTTTTTCTCCTATCATTATTATTATTATATATATGAAGTAGAAAATGGGAGGAGACACAACCATACCAGATGTAAATTATCTCCTGGCCGCCAAAAATGCAGTGGGCTCAAGCTATTTGCAATTTATCTTCCCATGTCCTGTAGATGGTCATGCATTCTCATTATAACTATAAATGTTTATCATGAATGCCCTTTCATTTCTTGAACAAGACACTTGTTTTTAAGTGTTTCCATTGCATGCCGAGAGCTCCATGTTGATGCCTCCCATACTTCCATGGCAATGTGCTTGGATTTTTCAACAAAAAAACATGAGAAATCCATGAAAATTTGTTGTTCCTTAGAGTCCAATGCATCAAAGCTTATTTTAAGGCTTTGGTGTATGTCTCGAGGCGATGTCTTGGTAACTTTATTCAATTCTAACCTCCAATAATTCTAATCTCTGCCATGAACATGACTGCTAAAAACTTGAAGTGATAGAGGTAATCCTCTGCATACATTCAAGAAGGAGTTAACCAGATTCTCATTACCGTCAGCTGGACAGGATTGTCCGAAGGAATGCAAACAGAATAGCTCTCTGGCATTGTCTATATCCACCCCTTTTAGATTATAAGCAACACTATTTTTTGCATTTATAAGCACCCCCACATCACGAGTTGTAACTATTACAAGGCTATAAACCAACTTCTTTACAATTTATGTTATAAGTAGAGCATCTAACTGCTGCAGGTGATCAATATCATCTAGAACAATTAGGAAAATTAGCCTATTGCTCCTATCTAGGCAATTCACTATATGAGTCTTTCCTTCCTCTTTAGATTGAAAATGGAATGGATCTATCTGGAATAGATCTTTGATGAATTTCATTTGTAAAGAAGAAAAACTTATATTTCCATAGGCTTCCCTCACATCGAATAGAAAACATGCTTGCTCATATTGGGAGCATTTTCGGTTAAACAACTCTTTGGCCAGAGTTGTTTTGCCAACCCCACCCATTCCAAAAATGTTGAAGATCTGAACCTTCTCTTTTTTTCCTTCATTCATTTGGCACAACCTCTCAAAATCTTCCACAAGCTGATCAAGGCACACCCTTTCAAAATCTTTCACAAGAATGTGAAGTCCCACTGGGTATTTGGCGACATGCAAAGATCTTTTTGTTTCAACTTCTCTTTGGATAGCTGACACTATATTTTGGCTTTCACTAATACTTTATGAAAGAAAAGATCTTGATAAGAAATTTTTTTGGCTTGCCAAAATATAGTAATTTTTTATATGAAAAAATGTCCAATAACCAAGCATAATGGAAACACAGAGATCTTTGTTAATAAGCTATGCTTACAGACACTACCATGCAGCTTACTATTTAGAAAAATGTAAGCAAATGATTTGACTACAAAAAAAATTACGTAAACATATTTTTGTAGCATATTAATTTAGTAGTTTAAAATATTAATTTTATAAATCTGTTGATCCCCCCATATTTTAATTAGAGTTTTTTTCTAATTAATATATTTTCTGCTTCTTAAATGCATGGAAAAGTTAGTGTAATGAATGCTAAGTATAGCATTCATTTTCATGAGAGGTTTTTCTGAACCACTTCTGGTGAAACGTGGATCAACGAATTTACTCAAATATTATATAGTTTTATTATAGAATAAATATGTTTTGAAGGGGCCTAAAATACTTTTTACAGACACAATGGATTCTAGTCATCGCAAAAAGGATTATAATAGTTATTCACAAGTTGTTACAACAAATTGTACCCTAATACACAGTATCGATAAGTTGAAAGCCCCCTCTCATAAGAACCTACACACCACAATGCATCTTTATAGTCTCTCCATACCAATTGCACTCTCAACAGTAATGAAGTAAGTGGAGCCTTCTAGAGACAGTGAAGCAAGACTCACTCATTGTCATCAACATAATAGCCATTAATTGAAACATTCCCAAAACTTGAAAAATTCAACATCGATAACAAATGATCTGGCATTACAGGAACAACATAGTGCTTGACAAACAATAGTAACCTTTGCCCTGAATTTTAGGGCATGTGATTACTTCTACAAATACCCTATTTTTATTCAGAAATAAATAAAAAATCATTGCCATTTAAAAAAATAAAAAATAGAAAAGATTCAATTTATTTGGCACCTTTAGAGTTGTAATACTGGTTTTCAATGGTGACATCTTCTTCATCTGAATCCTCATCAGAATACTCAAATCCATAATCCATTTCGTCCATGTCTAAAATGATCCCCATCAAAAGAAGACACTTATTGAATTAAAAATCAATTGAAGAATTTTTGCATAGAGGGTTTCAATGACTTTCTCATTTGCACTAGCCACAATAACTGAATTATAAGATGGAAAGAATAGAAAAATGTAGGGATTTTCAATAGTACCTGACATTCTAAATAGTCGAGCAACAAAAGAACCAAACAATAGAGAATAAATAAATAGAGGATATTTTGATAAGAAATCATTCTCTGTTACAGTTACTATTGATGCTACGTAGAAAACCTACAATTTATAACGGTTGAAAAAACCTCAATGAGCCGAGACTTCAGTGAGCCCAAGCTACTTTATAACCATCACATAAAAAAAAAAATTTATTTACTCCATACATATAAAGAAGACATATTTGTTCAACCAAACCTAGAAAATATGATTATATCAAGAGTAAGATGAATATGAAGATTGAATCAAAAGTTAAAGTTGATTGCATATGGAGATATGCTTTCAAAAAATAGTGCCATTTCAATACAAAAGGTGCCTTATTATGAATCCATATGCAACAGTGATGGCCACCAAAAGAACAATATTAAATGATCAGCAGAAGTGGCTAACCTACATTTACCCCATGGAAAATTCGCATTCGCCGTAGGTTATTTGCAACTGGTAAAGTGGGAAAGTTATAACTAAGCAGTCAAAGAGTCAGAAACTAGATTACCAACCAATTTTCTTCATTTTTCTTTAGAATTGATCTTTTGTCTTGTAACATTGTGAATCAAGGAGCTATTATACACTTCTCCATCCTTGTGAGATTGTTAGATAATACTAAAAAATGATGCTTGGGCATTGGTCCCTTGGCGTTATCTGGCACAAAAGAATCCAAGACAAAAACTATTGCTGGTATTAATTTGATACAGTCAATATCTAGGATAAAGTGATGATTTTGAGAATGATATATGGGACACGAATTATCATAGTAATATATATATTATTTGTGGATGGAAAGTATATTTAGTCACCATGATATTATTGCATTTGCAATGTATCTATAGTAATAATCTAGATTTATTGAAGGAACAATTCAGGTTATCATTAAATCACAACAGTGAGGAAGTATCTATATTGGGTGTGGTCTAAGATGAATCTCTATTGGAAAGTATTTCCTTTGATAGAGTCAAAGTGTCTAATCAAATATTATGATAATATCTACAATGAAAATCAGACAATCATTTTACATTTAAACCATAACCATATTAATGCAAACAACTATAGTTCATATGTTTCAACATATTCAAACTAGTAAATAAGGGAAACAAATAACAACAGTTTCACCACAATCTCAGTGCACTAAATATTGGAGATAAATAGACAAGACTTTGAGTAGCCAAAAATGGACACTGAGTTGTTATGTTGTCAGGTGGAGCAATGAGGTCCCAAGTTGAAGGTGGGCATGAAGGTGCTTCCATGAAAATTAGGCATCCATATGGCTTACCCCTACAAACTAAGCTTGCCACATTGTTCACATGTACAAATCCACCGATCACATGTATTTCCATTCTTATTATTTTTAAGCTTGGTCATGCTACCCTCCAGTAAACACAAACCTCTATACCTATTTTTGAGAAAATTTCTTTTACTAAGCATCTCTATTTTATCCATAAATAAATGAATGTTGTAATTTGGTATACTAGTTAATAAGAGGAAATAGTTAGTTCAATTCAATGCCCCATTAAATTTGAAACTAAAGGCATAATTATTTAAATCTAGATTGACTTATACAAAATAAAACTAAAACTAAAATAAACAAGATTTGAACTATAATAATATACTAATTTGTGACATTCTAGAGTTACTCCCATACATGACATGTAAACTTTATGATGAACAACTATACTAGAGCTAAAAAAAACATGGGTCATCCAGCGCTCTCTTCCAAATCCATTGGTACCACTGCACACTCCTAATTCACTCTCTAGAAGAAATTGATATTAAAAAAACTTTTTGCAAATAATTCCAATCCATAACTTGCAAACAGATAGAATATAAATTCACATAATCATAATATAGCTTAATGGGTCAAGACTACTATCTCCAACATAAGCAACAACAACAAAATGCATGATTGTATCAAATGCATTATTTATAAATATGTTATCAACTTGACTTTTCTATTAAAGGCTCTCATGCTGAATTGTAACAAATGGTGAGCTCAATAAACAATAATCTCTTAAATTCAAATGAATTAACATCATTTCTCAATTTAAATACAACCAATTTCTCATCCAAGTCAACATTTATGAAATGCAGCTGGTTAGAGTTCAAAAATCATTGTCGTAACACATATACAACTCCTATATTTCCCAAGATAAATTGTCCTACAATTTATTAAATATTAAATTAACTCCTCCACCATCCTTGACTTCATTGAAAGGTAGAAGAGTATTTGTTACATAAATTTCAAGTTATGTAGGGGAACATAATTTAGTTTAGGAACTTCAAATTACCAAAAAAAATTGTTGCTTGGCTTGTTTCACCAGGGGCACTAACTATAGTATTTCTTCATATCATCATGCTTAAAGAAGACACGTACATTGTTTGTCATTTGAGGCTATATCAAAATTATGGCAGGCAAAATATTAGTATCTAAATGGGGAGATTAGAAAGCTGACCAAAATTTGTCAATCTATTTGTAATTTATCTTAATTTTTCAACTGTGTTCAAGAACTATTTTGTTTTCTTGCAATTTTAGGCATGGATTTTACAATGAATGTCTAAGAAAATATGGAAATGCAAATGTATGGAAGTATTTTACAGATCTCTTTGATTACTTGCCACTAACAGCCCTCATTGAAAGCTAGGTAAAGAAAAAGATATTATACACTATTTTGTTGGTACCCTGTGCAACACAACAAACTTGTTCGTACTATAAGAAAATTTTCTTTTCTTTTGTTTCATTGCAGATCTTCTTCTTGCACGGAGGTCTCTCCCCATCATTGGACACACTTGATAACATATGAGCTTTGGATCGCATACAAGAAGTGCATCTATACACATAAGTATAATGTTCTATGCTGCATAGATTTGAAAAGAAGATCACAACCATAACATTCAGTTCTATGCATGATAGTGTCTTAGATCTGGTTCTATGCAGTGTTCTCTATTAGAAGAATTTTTTGTCTTAGTTACTAAATAGTTTCTATTTGAAAGTATTTTGGTTGTACTGGCTATGTAGTGCCCCGCCAAGGAACCCTTGGAACTAAGTGTAAAACATGCAAGGGATTTTGTTAAAGCAATTGCATCATTACACACTTAAATTAGGACAACAATGCTAACAACATGCACAAAAATGAACAAAAAATCACTATCACTTTGTGCTTGTGCACAAACAGTTGTAAACACCAATGTCTACATGTGAAAATCTGCAATCTCACTTGTTGTCTATTAGAAGAGCCTCCTATACATTTACCATACCCTTGATGGTTTGTTAAATTTTGTGCAATGATGATGAAATCACTAGAAAAAAGAAGTTGAAACAGTGGCCTAGAGATGATATGTAAATCTTTGGGTCATGCAATAATAGATGTGGCATGGATGAGCATCAATTTTTCTTCGACTTCATGCCAACCACATAAAGGACAATTTTCTTGGAGCCTTCAAATTAAATCTAGTAGTTGTAGGGTCAAATCAAACTATCAATGAAGCTCTAAGTTGTTTAAGAGGATAGGTGGGACCTATGGTGAAAAATGTCACAACTCTGGGTACATTGGTGCATTTGGGAACTTTTTGCATGCTGAAATGAAGACTTGAGGGATTTTGGAGTGTATTCAAACCTTTGTGGGTGAACATAATATAGACATCAACACCAATCAATATAGTCAAATGAAACTCAGATGCAATCGATGAATAATGTAGATGCTGAAGTTCTAAACCATCCAAATAGCCCTAATAATTGTTGGACCTAATTTATTGCCAACCACTATAGTGTTCAACATTTAAGGTTTAATTCTTCACAAATGGCCATTCACATCAATGCATTTTAAAAAATATATCACGCCTGCAAGAGTCTACCTTCGATAAATTGTGACTGAAATGTTTCTCCAAATAATAGTATCTCCAATGTTATCAGACGTTGAATATAATTTTAGGCTACTAAAGTTATCAACTTTCAAAAATGTCGAACATTGAAAGCGTGGGGACAATATAACAGATCACACCATAATTCATTACCGCATGCAGAAAAATCTAATAATGGACCCTTCTACCCTCTCTTGTCTCTAGTATTTTGAGTTCCATGGAAAATCAATTTCATACATATCATTGAAGGAAAAGAGCTTCTAGAAGTATTTTCACTGCCTAATCTAAGGAGCATGCTCAACGCGTTGAACAGTCTCAAACTCTAAGAAGTCAACATCCCCTTTACCATTGTTAACATTTATGCCACCAACTATGAAAAGAACATTGTTGGAATCTCTTCAAGTATGCTAAAATCGTCATAAGCCTAAATAGTTCTAAATTTTTTTGGAAAAAAGGAAGTTGTCAAGTTAAGAATCTAAATGGTGAATCAGTGGTAGATATTATAGATTCATCTAAACATGGTTAAATCCCTCCTATCAAATGAAAATATTCTTGGACCAGTAAAGATCTGGCAAGCAATTCATTGCCAAAAAACCAAGATCTTGTATGCTCTATCAGTAAACTAAGCAATGTAAATTTATAATTTGTCTTCTAGCAAATGCAAGCTATAGCACTAAATAGTCTAGAACATAAGAGATGACATTTAAATACTCATTATTATCCAATCAAAATTTAGTTAGATCTGTCTTAAGAATTTGAAATGGAGGCAATAATTCTAAGAACTCCAGATTCTAAACTAAGACTTAATGAATGGAAAAATGGCTACACACTACCCATTGCCTTTCAACATGACAATTCAGAAGCATATTGAAAAATGGAATTAATAATTGAAAAATCTTCCTAAAATTAATAATGCTGAATTCTAATAATTACAATTTAAAAATACAGTCTCCTATTTTTTTAGATATTATCGCAAAGATCATTCACACCAGTCCAAGATATCAGCATCACCCTTTACATAACAATAAAGTGGCATTTGAACGACGTAATCATTCTTATATACTCAAATGTTAGGACATTGACCCTTTCATATCTGATCACCATTTAAACCATCATAATAATAATGTAATTAAATATATGCATTTAAATAGCATTTAAACAGCAACAATGAGTATATATCAAATCTCCAAACCAGATAATAACAAAGCAGTATCAACAAAAATATGTCAACAAATCAATAAATAGATAATTTGTGTTCTTTTTCATGACTATGTTTGACTCATATAATTGTGATCTCTCTAGCACTATGATGTCATTTAATATGTTTTGGTAAAGCTTGTAAATTTTGTTCCTTTTCCATGTCGTGTAATATGTCTTGCCTTGTAGCTTATATGTTTTGAAATTGCTGTTAGGGCTTGTAGCTTGTATAATTTGATTGCTGGAGAGCTTCTACAGCTAAGCAAGAAGGTCATTGCACGAGCTATAGCCGTGCGCCCGGGTATGAAAATTATATATTTTTTAATCTAATGTATATTTTAACTAGACTTTTAGCTTATATGTTCTAAAATTTCTTTTAGTGGCTTAATGTCGTAAGGTCTCTTGAAATACTTGACCTTCAAGTGGTTGGTCAAAGTTTTACAAATAATCTTATCCACAAATTTTCCTAGAGCAATTGACTAAATGTTATAAAAGGTGATTGGGTTAAATGTCTTAGGAATAAAGTCAATTAAGAAAGTATTTAGCTAGGTCTAAGAAGATTTGTGTACTTTTGACAGTTTTTCTTAGTTTGTGAATGTTGTAGACTGAAGTTTTCATAGCCCAATTTTTGTTTCCTGTGAAGAACGATCATGTCAGATAATATAAGTGAAGAAAAAAATAGGGAGACAATCGATAGATTGTGGTCTAACTTGGAATGAAAAGGTGATGGAAAATGTTATTTTCCTTGCAAAATTTGTAAGGGCTTAAACTGTAGAAGACTGGTAATCAGAATAGTTAAGAGACATTGTAGGGAGAATGGTCACATTGAAGGGGGGCATGACTATCATCCACTGGTAAGTTGTTCATTATATCATTTTAACAATTTATATACATATAAAATCACTTGATGATTAGTTGATGATCATGGTTAATTTATGTTGATCAATTTTGTATAGGTTGATCTCCCCAAGGAAGTGCATGATATGAACCACAACAATCCAAAGAATATGGTTTTTGAAGTGGGGGAACATGGAGATGCAAATATCCAAGGTGAAGATAATGATCCCATGGAAGATGACGATCATACGCCAGAAAACACAATTGAAGATGATGGTATAAATACATTGATCCATGACACATTTAGTCCAAGCGTATCTGATCATGATGGTGATGATAGCCTCGATGTACCTCTACTTGAGAAGGCATACAAGCCCCTATACAAAGACTCCCAAACAACTCTTCTCTCTACTATATTGTTGTTGTTGAACTTGAAGGTTATGAATGGTTTATCCAACATAACAATGTCACGTATGTTAAGATATGTCATATATGTCTTTATAGTTAACAAAGGGTGAATAATGTACCACTAATATTGTTTATATTAACAACTTATATTTTTTGCTAAAGATTGATAGGCGAGTTTCTGTTACCACCATCAAATATTCTACCTCACTCATATCAAGAATTATCTATTGTGATGAAAGATATTGGAATGGTGTATCAAGCAATACATGATTATCCCAATGATCGTATTATATATTATAAATAACATGAATTTGCAACATGATGCCTTGTATATCATACGACTAGATATTGAACAAATCGACTAACAAAAAAGGTGTCTCAAAAGGTTATTCGTTACATCCCCATTATTCCACGGATGTGACAATTATTCAGATGTAGTAGCTTGGCTCAATTTATGGATTATCATGCATGCAATAGAAGTTGAGATGACATTATTCGAATCCCTGTGGATGGTTCAACATTTATGCACATAGAGGAAAAGTGGCAACACTTCAAAGAAGAATCTCGTAATCTCAGGCTTTCATTGGTAATGGATGGTGTCAATCCATTTGGAGAGATGAGATCTGTTTACTCGGTGTGGCCTGTGTTTGTTATGAACAATAATATTTCTCCATGGATGTCAATAAAGAGGGAGCACATTATGTTGGCAATGATTGTTCCAGGTATCTTATCATTTGATAGTTATTAATTTACATGTACTTACAAATCTTGCAGTAAAACAGTTACAATAATTATGTAATGTTACTTTTCATTCGAGTAGGTAAATATTAAGTTAAAGATATGAATGTATATATTGAGCCTCTTATTGATGAGTTGGTGGAGTTATGGAATGATGTCACTATGTATGACGTGTCTAGATCAATAGGACAAAGACAATTTCAATTCCATGCAATACTTGCATGGACAATACATGATTCCCTAGGGCTAACATATTTTTGTGATATGTTATAGTGAATTCAAGTTACGCACGATAATTCTAATTATAAAAATCAACATATTTAATAATCCAATTATATCATTATCTTGTAGGTTTTCAAACAAAGGGAAAATTTGCATGTCCAATTTGTGGTCCAAAGATGAAATCTCGTCATTCAAAAAGTTTAGGAAAGTAGGTGTTTGATGAGTGTAGACACTTCCTCCACAGGAATCATAAGTATCGAAGTACGAAAAAACATCTTTTCAATGGGAAAGAAGAGACTACATCAAAGCCATGAAGAATGATACCTCGCCTATGGAAGTTGGAATATAATAGAATTAATCATCGAGGTAATGTCGTTCCACCTAATGGTTTATGTTTTTAATTTATATATTTCTATTGTGATTTTTGTTTACTAATTGTGTAATTGATGATCGTGAAGGTCATCAAAGCAGTACTGACAACCTTCCAAAGGGACTAAAAAACTATCCCAGACAATTTAGTAGGTTGCCCTACTACGAGCACTTACAAATTGTGCATTTGTTTGATACTATGCATATTGGAAACAATATAATAGAGACATTGTGGAAAATATTGGATGGAAGGCGTGACAAAGAAAAAATTGTCAATATTTGTAATGACATTCATGAATCCAATCATGCATTGAAGAATTTCATTCACTCAAATAGCATTAGAGATTAGATTAATATAAGTTCCCTTCCTTGGTTATTAACGGAGCAGCAAAGTGATGCCATAAAAGAAGTCATATGAAAAATTTGATTTCCCACAGGATTTGCTGCGAACATAAACAATCTCATATAAAAAAAAAAGTGAATTTGGGCCAAGGCTCAAAATGGATGATTGGCATACTTTCATCAAGGTAAGTTATGTTCTTCTATATTTACAATATATTCATAAAATATGTGTACTATTCATTATGTTATGTTAGAAAACAATGAAATGATTAGTTTATAATTATTGCAGTACGTGCTTCCTCTATCTCTCCTAGAACCCTTCAACAATAACATCAAACAAGTGATATACGATCTTGGAAAATACATGAGGTAAGCAGTAATATCTATTCAATTTGTTGTATATATTAATTATATTTGTGATTTTTTTTTCTTGCTATGTAATCTATTGTATATTATTTTCTAAAGTCTGATATCTATATATTTTTTATGACTTGAATCTCTTAATGTAGGCAGTTGTCATCTAAAGAAATCCATAAAGAAGATATAAACTATTGGAAGAGAAGAATTCCTCATTTACTATGTCAAATGCAAAAGTGTCTACCTCCAACTTTTTTCAATGCACAGGAACACTACCTCATACACCTAGTTGAGGAGATTGAATTGTGTGGACCTGTACATAGTAGGTCAATGTGGATGGTTGAGAGGCACTTGAAATCTTTGAAGGCTTTGGTTCGACAAAATGCACATCCTAAGGGTTCTATGGTAGAGGGCTATATGGTATACCAAACTATGGTGTACATTACTGAATATCTTCCTAAGTTTGCATCAAATATCCATGTAGATCAAATTTGGGATCTCAAGCCTTTTAAAAAATTAGAAGGGGAGTACTTGATGGGGAAAGCTACATTGAAGAAAGTGAGAGGTAATAAATTATAAGATGTTATTGTTCAAAGTAAATTGTTTCTTAATCTTCAAAGTAAATCAGTTGTAAGTTGTCTATTTTCTTTTTGTACAAGTGCTCGAGAGTGGGATGCACTACATTTGTATATTGCAAACAATATTGATTGGATGATAGTATGGATTGAATGATGTCAACATTCTCGTCAGACATTAACATGGGAAGGTGTATCTTCATTGGTTAAAGAAGCTCATCGTAGTGGAGATTCCAATGTTACGCAAAGGGAAATAGATTTAGCATGTGGTTTAAGAGATTTCCAGGTACGTACAAATTTATTAATCACCCGTATGTTTATCAACTAATGATACAATAATTTTTACATGTTTCACATAATATTGCAAGTTAAACATCACAAAGGCTATGTTCTGTAGTGGTCAAAAATTTTGCGTCAAAGTGTTGGATGACATGAAGAAAACTTGTGATTCAGGAATAATTGCAGTCTTTCAAGTGACTAATATTTCATCTAGAAATGACTTACGTCCTTGAGAGTCTAAAAATTGATACTATGGCATTTTGGATGATATACTTGAGTGTGACTATAGTTCCTTCAAATTAGTACTCTTCGTTGTCAAATGGTACAGGCTACAACTTAATCCAAATGATCCTGATAGAATAGTTATTGAACATGATAATGGATTTATAATGGTTAATACAAGGTCGTTTGAGCTAGTTGGGGATGACCCCTATGTTCTTTGAAGCCAATGTGAGTAGGTATTTTACTCAGAGGTTCCACATAAACCGGGTTGGTCATTTTTTGTTAGACATGAACTGAGAGGAAGGCCAATAAAGTATAATGTGATGGAAAAAGAAGATACTGAAGAAGTAGAAGATGATGTGGATAGTGATCATGATCGATAGTTATTGGATGATGTTCCTGACACAAATTTTCATGAAGAAGAAGAAGAAGATGATGATGATGATGCTGCTACTGATGATGATGATGAAGATGATGTTGATGTTGATGATGATGATGTTGATGATGAAGACGACGACGACAATGACGATGATGACGACGACGATGATGGCGAGGATAATGATGATGATGACAAGGATGATGATGATGATGATGATGATGATGATGATGATGATGACAAGGATGATGATGATGAAATTTAGACGTATGCCATCAATTCTTAATCTATTTAATATTCATTTCTTGATAGAAATATATTTGTCTTATATATATGGTTACATAGTTTATTCATTATCTATTTAAAAGCTACAAGTTTCAACTACAAATAGAATACTGCTAATCTAAATTAACTATTAATCTAAATTAATTAAATAAAACTATTTAAAACACATATTGATGCGTGAATGTATTGAGCCTTATTTTCTTTCAGGTCAAAAGCATTTGTAAGTGTTTAGTTTAGAAAAGGGAATTCATTTAATATCTATAAAAGGGAGTTGTACGTAGAATAAAATTCATAGGGAAAACATAATATAAGTGCTTACCCAATTTTTCGGTTAATAATTCTACCTCTATAGGTGATGCAGAGACCCTAGGTGGACTTGCAATCATTCATAACAAGAGGGACTTCCATAGTCTTCTCACAACACCAACCAAGCATCTTCATAAGATCCCTCTCCTTTATCCAAGCCAACTCCATAACCTATCGGAGTGCACACTGAATCCTTATGCCACCTTAGGTTCTACATCTTTGGAATAATCCCATGAATGTTTCCAAGCAATCTAATCAAGAAACTATCAAATGCTCACAATGCCTCAATAGGTTCCAAACTTGACTTCACCTTAACTAGGTGTTTCCTCCACCTCCACACACATCAAAAAACTTCAAATATCATGTTCCCAAGGTGACTAAGCCCTCAACTCATCAACTCATACAAAAACCCAGTTTTAGCCCTTCACTAGGCCTACTTCCGTACTAGGCTTATAATGTGAGCCTGATTTAAGTGTTATATTGTTTACCTTTTAATGTTTTTAATTTTTATATGATACTAATGATGGATGTGATTATGATTATGATGTGATTATGCTCACGATAATTGAATTACATTTGCAAGAAACTGAACCCCTTTCAGGAGCATCCCGCATAGTCTCATGGATCGATAGGTATAAGTCAATACTCCTTATAGACAATCTATTTAATACACTTATCAATAGTAAGATTGATATCTTCTAAGATCTCTCCCATTTGCAGGTACCAGCAAATAGGTATTTTTCAGAAGTGTCTTCCACGAGTGAGGGAAATAGAGGAATAGAAGAGGAAAGTGAGACATGTAGTTTCTCTAGAATAGGGAGATTAACTAGAGGTCAAAGGAGTAGAAGGAAATTCAATAAATGCATGAAAATTTTCCTTGCTCAAGGGGGTCATGTTCTTATGATGATGAGATGAAAGGCGACATCGAGGTGCCCTTGAGGTACCAACATCTATAGAAACATTGGGTACCCAAGGAACTTCCTCCAATAAACACTGATTTTTGTGTTAACGAGAGGATATATCACATAACACCATCATTACTACATGGTTTGGGCCCATTTTCTATGGACGGCATAAAGGTGTCTTACAAAATTTTTTTTGAATTGATGGAGTATGTTGGACCATGTTACGATTACAAAAGTTGGATGCATATTGTTCAATATAAAAAAAGTATGCATTGGTATGCCCTCTCGAAAAATTATATACAACAGCAAGACAATAATCAAAGTAAAAGTGTGGCTATATACATTGATGGAAGGCCAAAAGTAATAGGGAATATTGTGGGTTTTATAAAGAGTACATGACCTGGGTCAATTATAAAGCAACCCAATTGCATATTTGAGGTGTGCGAGGGAAATCGTCTATGCATTTGTGTGATAAAATCAATACGTGCAGGGGAAGAGCTTCTTATTGATTACAATTTGAACCGCATAGATACAAACAAGGCTACTATCATGGGGGTGGTACATACTATTAAACCAACTTCTAATCAATGACTCCAACATACCATTTAGTCAATAAATTTTTGGCTAAAATTTTTATACTTGATCTTTGATACAGGGGCACAATATGGAGCAACTGCCTAGAGGGGATGCTGACGATGTTGCCAGTTCATCTACACACGAGAAGGTAAAACTCATTGTAATTGTGCAAACTAAATAGAAGAAAATTTTTATTTTTTTAATGTTGTTTTCTTCATTGTTTTGGAGTAATTTTGATAATACTAATACTATTTTTGTCACAGAGGGCCAGTGGTCAGAGGGAGGGAAAGGAACCTGTAGTCCCTGATCAGTAGCCTCCTCCCCTAAGGAGGACCCTTTTTATATTGATTTAGTAGACACCAATGACTCGATTAGTTCAACTAAAAAGTTGCTAAAGAAAATTGGTAGAGAAATTTTACGTTTGGCAACCATAAAGCCTACTACTCATGGAATAAGAGAAAGGGGATCTGAATTAATGTACACCTCTAAAACCTTAAAAGTAAGTATTAATGAAATTTTTAATTATAACAAGAGTTCAATAATGGTTTTTATGTTATACTCTTTTCTGGCATTAATTAAAATATGGATGCGTTGTCTTTACAAAGTTTTTTGTGTAATTTCGAGCCCCATTCCCATGATGAGGGTGCTATAGGTGGTTCAGGTAGATCGCATGCTCCATTCCCCACTTCTATTTTCCACTAAATATATATAGGAATGATCATAATCATTGAAAATACATGCTCGAACAATCCTTTTTTTTAATGCTCTAACAATCTTGTCCATGCTAGTCCACCCGTTCTATATTTATGCATGCTCTAACAATTTTATTCTTCATCTTCACATCAATTGAATCCTATGATGATACCGCCTCCATCTAGGACAACCACAAAACTCTTTCCAAATGCTAAGTCAGCAACACGCAGCTTACAGGCATTGACTGTTGCACCATCTGCTAGTACACAAATCCCTCATTTTCTCTCTTATGACAACAACAAACAATTTTTTTTTTACAACTTTTTAACATCAATTATCATTTGTTCTTTTATACTTTGTGACAAAGATTTATGAAACTTATGAAACCTTTTGCAATAGGAGCTGCATCATCATTTCTTGGATGTTCCTATGTTCCTAGTATGAGAATGGTGAAGGATGTCATATTGATCATCAGTGACGATGAAGTCATTCCATTAAAAGTAGCCAAAGTTCCAGGTACTTTAAAGTTATTATTATTCTATAGTGATATAATAGTAATTTAGTTTTTGATCACTCTTCATCAACTAATGATCCCATGATTGTTTTGTAGGGAATGATGTTTTTTGGAGAAAATTTAGTGATGAGTGTTTGCGAATATTCGGGCCAACCCTATGTACCTGGTAGAAAATCATATCCTAACTAAAACCCCAAACCACTATTTTGATTTCATATCATTTCTATAATAGTTTTCCTTTTTATCCATTTCTTGAACTATATTAAAGGTAGCTTTACTTCATTTATGAGTCTAACATGGCTTTTTTTTACTTAAAAGGTGGAATAACCAACACAAACCATTGAAGAATGATCTTATAGAGAGCATGACCCAACTCTTTGGAACTTATGCATTCGAGAGAAATAAGCTCCTTGAAAAAGCTGGTTTATGTTTGAAGTATATTAGGGACCAGTACAGAAAAAATATACAGGATAACCCCAGGTACGAGTGTCCGCCCTATGTTCCTCATGCTGAGTGGCAGGCTCAGATTTTGGATGGAAAGTATAAAGTTGACAAGGAAAATAATATTACACTAGTGGAGAGTACAACAAGGTATGTGATACTATTGAGAATCTAATTATGTACTAATTAACCTTTATATTTATACTATCTAACATATTTCAAACTTTTTATAGATTTCCTGACACATCAAAGGCAACAAAGGCAAGACTAGAAAAGCGTGGGACACACAAGCTCGGCTCTGGTGGTTTTTCAAAACTTCAAGCAAGAGTTGTAAGTATTAGTAAATGAAAAATTGTATCAAATTTTTTATATAATGTGATGGGAAATGCTAGGATAGACTAGCTTGTCTATGCTCCTGATCCTCAACTTGGATCTCAGTGTTCCACCACACTAATATATGATGCAGAGTAACACGCTTTGGAAGCACTAGTGTAAGATAAAACTCCTAGGCTTAGTTTTCCACTTCCACCAAGAGATTTCTCTTATCTCCTAGTATCCTATGCTTCTATAGGATCTCCTAATAGGATTAGATCATTAACTAAATCCTATTCACTCTTTAGTACAAGAGTCACACCTTGAAAACTCCACCTTGGATGATCCACACCTTAATTTTGGTTCTCTTTCTCACTTTCAATTAGATGGATCTAAGTGCCAAATCCACTAAAACATCACATGCCTTAATCCTATATTATAGGCTTCTTATCCTCACATATTTTGAGGATCCAAGATCATTCATGATCATCATATTTATTTAATAACCAGTAACCATTCTTAGGCCTAAGACATATTAATGACTCAATCTCCCTAACTCCTAACATTAAGAATTTAAATAACAACTAACAAAGGCTATTTGTGTGACCTTAGTCTTAGTGACTAATTCACCTAGCCAACATAAAACAAGACCTTCTAAGTTCCTCAACCAAATTACACTAACTTCTTAACTTGGCTAGAGTCAAGTACAAGCCAAAATTGACTAACTAGTAGAGGTTAGCCTAGGTGCTCCTGCACCAAGCACCAACAAACTCCTAGCACCTTGGACCAACTAAGCAATTCAAGTTATCACCCCAATGCTCTATTCTCTAACATTCAAGGCTTGATTCACCTCCAAACAATGAACTAATCTGCTATTACAATGTCTGCTCCTTTAATTCATGGACCTAACTCATCACATAAGGCTGCATACTAGTTACTTCTCCCTTGTACTATTCAAGGCCTCATACACCCAACCTTGACACGAAGTGTTTTGGACAACTCCAACCCTCTAACATAAATGGAAACCAAAAAAAACATCAACACAACCAAAAACAAATCAGGTCTAAGGAAAACTTGATGTTACTAGTGACAGGGTAGATTGCAGCACTTGACCTTTATTCTACATACCCAACCAAGAGTGAAATTGGATCCTCTAGGACTCCCAAAGACAAAAGACAGTTTAGAACAACTCCAACATGACCAAAATAAGGTGTAACAAGGGTTGGAAATCCTACTAACTATTTACCATTTCCTTTTGATATTTTAACTACCCTCCATTGGTTAATGAAACAATGCAAGTAAAATTCACCATACCACGCAAAAATGTAGGGCTCAGAGTTCAAGAGATGCCTCATAGAATAGGATAAGAGAATTGGCTTCCAACAAGGCTATAGAGCCATGGCTGAATGGCTATGATCTGAAATCAGTAGTGTGGAAGGTTCTAATAATGATTCATCTGAGCCATAGGTAAATAAGCTAAATGAAATTTATTTCAAATTGAATACTTTACCAATTAGTTTATTTGATGTTAAGTTCCAATATAAAATGAGTATATTTGTTCTAATCAAGCAATGATAAAAATGTGTAGGATGTTGGAATGTAGCCTAACAATCCTTCTATGCAATCTATGGATGCTGAAGGTTTGCATGATGTGCATCCCAGTAGTGGAGGTATACATTTGCTATTAAATTTTTTATATGTAATTGCAATTGGTGTTTGGATTTAACGTAGCATTTTGTATAGCAGCTATAGAGGATCGATGGGTCGATGTTCATGACTGTGTTGACATTGAGTCTAGACAAAATGATGTGGTCAGATCGGGTAAAGAGTGCCATAGTAATGTTATTTAAAATAATTAAATACTTCTAACAATTATAATAAATTATTTTTAATTTAACTCTTTTATTTGTTATTGTAGAGGACCCCCCTTTGCAACAACATAGGAATTTGAGATCATCAAGAACAGAGAATAGAACAACTGATGAGGGGGGAATTGATGATGAGACTGATGCTCCTCTTAGAGCTTACATAGAAAAAAGAAATAGAAAGAAAAAAAGGAATTGATTTTCATCTACATACCTTAATTGATAATGACTGAATTTTATGTCTCAACGAATTTAATTATGTGCTAATGAATGTTCATGAATTATGTGTTAATGCAAAATATTGATGAATGTTGCATGTTAACAAATCTAATGTGTTAATGAATGTTATCATGTGATATTGATAGAATGTTATCATGTGATATTGATTGAATGTTATATTTTATTAATGGTTGGAAGAATGAATGAATTTTAGATGTTAATAGGGAATGTAGAGTGATGTTAGGGGGAGGGGGGTGGGGCCAAATGAGCTTCCACCTTCACGTGGTTGGCCCTGTTTAGTAGAGAATATTAAACTATTCTCAAAACAAAGTGAAGCTCAATAAGATACTAAATATTTCTCTATTTTGTCCTATGTTTAGACCTATAACACTGTGTCTTGCTAAGGCCCCTTTCAAGTGGAAGGACACGAGCATCTTTTACATAGATGCAAATTTGACAGGATCTATTGATGATTGCAAGTAATACATGTTGTGTGTATGGAGGTGCTCCATATGGTCCACAAGAGAATGCACTACGCAGAGGTGTAGATGTTGTTGTTGGAACACCAGGTTGTATCAAGGTAAGTGAGTAGCTTTTATTAACTACTTTCCTAATATGCAACAATTCATTGGTAAAAAAATGTTTCGATTTCTTTACATAGGATCATATTGAGAGAGGCAGTCTAAACTTGAAATCATTGAAATTTTGTGTCCTTGATGAGGTTGATGAAATGCTTAACATGGGCTTTGTGGAGGACATGGAAAACATCCTTGGTATGATTTGCAATTTTGTATTGAAATTGTAACTAATAGACTATATGACTTCTTTTGTGAATGACATAAATTACATGTTTGCTGAGTTTTGAATAAGACGTGCCAATTTCCATGATGTATCTTTAGCACCTCACTTTTAATGGTTACCTTCTCATGTTTACTTGTTCTTATTCTCAAATTGAATTTAGTTTCAAGTGTTTTTTTTCTATAGTGTGTCAAATTATGCTATCTATGCATTTAATTAAGATATCTGAATTCTTACAATCTTGTGATTTTTATAGATTACTCAAATATTTGGTGCTCTGTACTATATCAGTTTGTGCTTGTTTATCTTGATTCAACTTACAGTGATCCATATTTCAATGAGTAGTGGTTAGTGGTTTACTAAAGTTCATATCTCATGACCCATGTTTAAACTTTGTTGAACCATATTGAACATCAAAAATATTCTCAAAATTAGTTTGGAAAAATTGACCTTATATTGTGATATTGCTAATAGGATTCAACTCTTGACCCACGTTTCACAAGTAGTGGTTCATAAGAACAAATTTCTCATTACATTTGCTTGTATGTAGTCATATAGTTTGCTGAGGCATTTTTTTGATGTTATTTTGAGTCAAAAAAGCTACTCTGGGGCACTTACAGGGCCAACACGAGATTTGTAAAGCCAATATGTGACCAAAATCTTCATAGAAAGAGCCATCATTTATAAGCTTTAGCATAAAGTCTTCTTAAAATATTTAGCAAAAAGTGTGAGGCACATTGTTCTTCCCTACTTTTATAAAGCAAGAGCAACGGTTATACTAGATGTCATTCGCTGCTACAATAGGTTGGACGAGAAATATATGATCTATGTATTTGGAAATGGTTTTTGTAAATTCTAATTATTGTATTGTCAAGCATCTCTCATGAGCAACTCCATTCTTAATCAGAAGGTAAATTCTTTTTTACTTTTGCAGTGGGGTATGCAGTATTATTCTTACAGAGACAAAGAATGATGCATCTGAGCTTGCTAAACCATTTCCTAGTAAAGCTCATGCATTGCATGGAGATATACAATAGTCACAATGCAAAGTAGGTTATACATGGAGCCTGGGTATGTTTTTTGTAGATTTAAAAAAAAAAAAAGATTGTGAATGTATATTACAACCAAAAAATTGTAACATATTGATATTAAATTACATTGTATAATTTTTTTGAAGTATTGAAAAAGCCATATCAATATCATCCTCTGAATAACCTATCAATATGTTCTTTTTTAACTGATGTTGGAGAAAGTTACTAGTTCAGAGATCAAAAATTGATGAGATTATCTAGGGACTTGATAGTGAGAAATAATGTTTGATTGAATGAAGACCATATATTCTAGTTTTATCAAGAAGGAAGCAGGAATGGTTTTGTTCAGTCAAATATTGAAGTCATTGGCTAAGAAATGGAAAAGCATTTTGTTAGATATGGTTGCAATTTTCTGTTGTGCAGCTACAATCATTGTTCTTATGGCTTGTCAAAGTGGTGTTCAAGTAAGTAAAGTTTTCTCCTTCACATTTATGTTCGATTAGCAGAGGGTTCCCTTGTTTCTTGTGGCATCTAGAACTCATGAAATTAAAGGAACACTATCATCAATGGTTTTTTACTTTGAAGTTGAAGTAGGCATCCTAGCCTAGAGGCACTATGAAGATTGGTGCATTGGTGAAGATAGATGCACAAGATTGCCTCTATTAAAATAATATCCTCACTTAGTTCAAATAATTGAAGTTATATAACCTCAGAAATGCTTGATCCTTTAACATTTACTAAATTTGGATGGTGCATTCACCAAATGGATGTGAAGATGCATTTTTTGAGTTGGAATCTCCAAGAGGAAGCAAATATGTAAGTACTCGAAGGATTTGAATTTTAAGAAAGAAAGAAGTAAATATGTTAGTGTACACATATTATCAAAAGCAGGTCAATGCATCTCAAGAGTACAATAGATTATAAAGAAAGTTCAAGGAGATTCCTACAGCATTAGTTATGTCAATTGATCAAATCATTATATGGGTTGAAGTAAAATCCTTGTGTAGGGTACAACATAGATTGATTAGCACCTTTGAGCTGATGAATTATGTCAAATTCTTTTAGACAACAACTTTGCACACTTTTAAATTGGACTCTTAGTAATTGAATCTGCAAAAATTAATATTCAGTGTGTGTGTGTGTTGAGCAACTCGCGAGAACTTTTTTTCATTATAAAACTACAGTGTTAGAAATACAATAACAATAATCTTTACAATTCCAACTCTCTTGTTGTTTAATTACACTTTTGTATCAGACACAGCTTTCAAATTGCTAGTTTCTTTTGTATATTAATATGTGCACATGAAAATACTATCATGCCATTTATTTTTTAAATAGTGCATGCTGCATATTTTCTTAGTACTTGCTTCAATTTATTGAAATCCATTAATGCCTTGTATTTTAATCATATAGATTCTGAGATCTGGATTTTACATTCAATGGAGTCGTAGACTATATTTCTAACTTCTACCAATATTTGATTATAATTTTGCAGGTAGAAATTGGTACGCATTCATTTACATTTGATCACATGTATGGCAGCACTGGTTCTCCATCATCAATGATTTTTGGAGAACGCGTTGCTCCACTTGTTGATGGTTTATTCCAAGGTTATAATGCCACAGTTCTTGCATATGGATAGGTGTGTGTCATCTCATCATGGCACCTACATGTTGGTTGATTGATATCTTTTTTAAATCCCTAAACATGTAAAACTAAATTTCACAGATCTAATCTCTAATCTCTAAACTTTTAAAATTTAATAAAATTCATATTCTGACTTGTTTATTATTTGACAAGTTGTTTTTGGAGTCATGATTGTAACTTAGTTTCATCACAATGATCCTTATGAACTTACATGTACATTCACTAACAATGTAAGTTTATTTATCAAATTTTAACATTCTCACTAGAATCTGAACTACATTATCTCATGATTGTTGCAGAGTACCACTGCTCACATGTGAAATAGGCATCTAGATTACTGAACCCTTCTTAAAATTAGTTTCATTGAATTAATATATGTTATGCTATCAGTCGGGGTGTAATTTGAGCATGAGAATAATGTCATATCTATCTGCGTGTTTTTCCTAACAAACTTCTGAAATATAATTTCTATAAGTTTTTAAAATTAGAGTAGATGAATTATTCTATAAGAAAAGGTGTTGCATTTAGGCATTTATTGATAGGTTTGGACATGAACAATTTTCTATTTCTAGTAGATTATAATGATGATAGTATTGGATTTTTTTCCATGTTTAATTTTTCTCGTGATTCTTGAACTTTCAGGTTGTTGCTTCACAAGATTGGCCTAAACTTATAAAGGATGCAAGTTTTTTCTATGTATGCTCAAGCACATCGAAAAGAATTGACTCAAGAGATAGAAATATCATACGAGGGGCACTGTATCTACACTTTCAACTCCCATGCATTGCTATATATTTCACATTCTAAACAAAGGAAAAAATTATATATTCAAAAAAACACAAAAAAAACATAAAACTTTCTTTCACCAGTATGGGTATATTTATCTATATTGTTTATATTTTTAAAATTTTCCTTACTTTGTTAACAAGGATGAGTGAATGTAAGAAGATATTAGAAGAAGTTATTCATATCTAAACATCATCTTTTTTAATATTAGCGAGGGAATAGAGAGGGGCTTATAGACACCTCCAAGATTTATTGTTCATCTCATAAATGGGAGTTTTTGAGTCACTTAAACCTTTCAAAATTATTTTTATGCTAGGAACTCTAGGTTATAGTCTTAGAAAAGTATTTTATTCATTAACAATTGATTCAACCTGGCTTGTGGGTGAAGTGCACACAATGTTCTTATTTCTCAAATAAATTTGATCCTTTCTTAGATTTGAGCCTAGAGATCATTCGAGCAGATTCCTTGTTGAAAGCATCATCCCATTACATGGCAGTGGAGCAGTTATATGGGGGTGTGAAAAGAGATCAATGTGAACAATGCAAAGTAAAAGTGAAGGCTCTAGAACAACTCAAAATTGATAAAGCACCACATGTTCTTACAATTCATCTCAAGCGCTTCAATGTAGTTGGATCTGGAGGAAAATTTGACAAAAAAGTAGACTTTGGTTGTACGTTGGATCTCAAACCATTTGTTAGTAGTTCACATGTAAGTAGCCCTTACAATATTATTTGCCAGTGGATCACATTTTCAGTGGAATCTAATAATATAGTTTTTGTAATATCTACTGGTTTTTTAATAAATTTTGCACATTTGAATGATATTCTAGTTTCTTTGTCTATTGATCAATCATAGAAGGGCAATTTTAAGTACACACTTTATGGTGTTCTTGTTCATGATGGCTGGAGCACACATTCTAGTCATTATTTCAGCTTTATTCGTTCATCCATAGGCATCTGGCACGCTTTAGATGATAATCGAGTATACATTTGCTACAATTGTGAACACATTTTTAATTTTGTGGAGCAAGCTCATTATAATTTGTGTATAATAAAATACACAAAAGAACTACAATTTTATGTAGAACCTTTTCTTTATATGGTAATACTAATTATACTGAAGTTTCTTAGACTGATTGAAGTTATTCTTACAACATTTTGTACTCTACGTCTATTTAGTCAATGAGAAAAGTGTGCTTTCCCAGAAAGCTTACATGCTATTCTGTATCCGAGATAAGAAAACTAGCATTCAAACAGCAGGTGGGTCTAAATCTCAGTATAATGGCTCTAAACTAAAGAAAAGGGTGTCATTGAACATTGTACATCCAAAGGAAAACCACTTACAAGATTCATATGCCCCCTAGGTGATAGAAAACATGCATTCTTTCCAAACAACAACAATCTCTTTTAGTGTTGCAAGTGTAAACAAGATATCCCAACACGTAGAAAATTTGTCAAATGTCAATTTCATTTCAAAAATTCTAGGAAAGAACACAAGTTCTGCCCAGTCATGCAGTAAATATAGATCATTAACAAATCATGATGCTACATTACAGATGGTGCCTCCAAGAACCAATGGTATTCAAACAAATAATGTCTTATAGTAAAGTCATACCATAAGTAATGGATGCACATCGAATGGATCTAGTAATAATGTTAAGAAATAGGAATCTGAAATAAAGGGAACTGATTCTGTGGGTAATTTTAATATTATGGTTGTTAGACATTCTCGAAACTGTGATGTGAGCAATGACAATGAGAACTATATTGGTAGAAATTATAAAGCTTATTCAAAAATTAATGGTAACAGATCATGAGAATGTCAAACATTCTACAAATGGTTTGATAGGTATTATCACTCGGCATCATGCTACTAAACTTCCAAAAAATGATTCAAATGGTAAACTTGTAGCTGGTGAGCAACTAGAGAATGGTAGTGTGGTCCACAATTCTATAGATAATGAGAGTGAGGCTGCTAAGCTCCTATCCCTGGAAGATGGTTCCTTATTTCAAGTGCTTGTTTTTTGTATTAATGTTGTAGTGTATATGTTTGTTTTGGAGAAAATTTCTTTTAGTCCTAATGAATCTTTATATGTTCCTTTTGGTAGGGAGGCAAAAATGGTACTTTTCTCTGTAAGGGAAGGGAAATGAATGGGTCATGTGTAAATGCTATGCATCCACATAGGTTGCAAAAATATAGTCAAGAAACTAAATGTATTTCCAGCAAAAAGTACTAAAAACACCATGGCTAAAGGAGCAATAGGCTGAATATGCTTGTGGCAGGGTCACTATGGTGGCGATAGCACTTGGTGTTGCCGCCACAAAGGCTCCACCATAGTGCTTGCCATGGATGTCGCCATTGCGACGTTCAATCGACCATTATGATAGAATGTACTTTGTCATCACAATTCTTACATTGACATCGCAATCACGACATCCATGCAAGAATTGCGATGGTCAGTGGTGTTGCTACCACAGTGACCCCATCGCCAAGTGCTGACACATCCCCATCACAATTTTTGGAGGATGTCATAATTGTGACGTCTAGGGAAGTAATGGGATGGCTGCCGCCACAGCGACCCCATCGCCAGATACCGACACAACCCCGTCACAATGCTTGGGGTAGATGTCAAAATTGTGACATACGTCGCATGCATTGTGACGGGATTCATGCCAGTATAAAGTGGTTTTATTGTGACGGTCAGGCATCAAAATTACGATGGTAGAGGATAGACATCATAATTTGTGACTAAAAAACAATGACGTCTATTACTGTCGCAGTGGTGACACATTGTGGTCGTAATTGTGACACTTAGTCATCGCAAATCGATGCCAAATGTATTAGTGGTGGCTTTTCCCAAATTGAGTTTCCACATAAATCACTGCGTTATGTGTTGATTTCTTATGTGTTATGCTTGCATGTTGATTTACAGTAACTTGCTAATTATAAAAGTTAAAGCTTGGATGAATGAATGATTGAATGGGCTCACTTTACTTAGTGAAAAGTTTGAATAGAAAATTTTGGATCTTGAATAACTGATTCCCCCCCCCATCTCTTAGTTATTCTAAAGCATTTATAACAATTGGTATCAGAGCCATCTACTTATTTACTTTCAAGGTACTAGAAGCAAGAAGATTAAGATGTCCAAGAGAGAAATTCCCAAGCTTAACAAAGATGACTTTACTGCATGGTGGAGTCTAATGAAATTTCACCTTGGATAAATAGGTGACCATGCACAAACCTCAATTGGCATAGAACAAGTAAATCCAACAGGACCTCTTACTACAGATGAGTTCAACAAAAAGAAGGAGCACAATCAAGCAATGCTGGAGATTGCCTCTGCACTAAATTATTTAGAATATGATGACATCAAAGATTGTGACACTACATTCAAGATGTGGAAAGCTTTATTAGATATCTATGGAGGAGATCATAATGTCCAGAGAGAAAAGAGATAAAGTTTAAGATGAAAGATTGAAGACATGAAAATGCAGAAAGGTGAAAATGTTTCTTAGTATGCTACAAGAATAAAAGAAGTAGTAAGTGCAATAAGAAGTCTAGGTGGTCAATTGGAAGAAGAAACTGTCATCAAAAAATACTTAAGAACTCTGCTCCCTATCTATGCTATTAAAGTTTCAGCAATCCAAGAGCTAAGGTGTGTACAAGGAAACACACTAACCTTTGAAGGAATAGTAGGAAGACTTACTACATTTGAGCTATCCAATTTTGACATCTATAGACCTAAGAACCATGAATCTACTTTCAAGGCCAAGATGACAATAAAAAACATTGAGGAGGAAACATCAAGCAAGAAAAGAAGAAAAGGAAAACATGCATCCAATGATAGTAGCACAAATGAAGAAGATGTGGAACAGTTAGAAGCACTACTAGCTAGGAGATTCCATAGAAGCAAAGGAAAATTCAAAGGTAAGCTCCCTACCATATGTTTTAATTGCAATGAAGTAGGTCATATTACTGCAAGATGTACACAGAAGAAGAACTACGAAGAAGGAAACAAGTATAGGAACAAAAGAGAAGATGATAGGAAAGACTAAAAGGAAAAAGGTAAGAGATGCTACATTGTTGAGAAAGATTCTGATGAGAATGATGATGAAGTAGTCTATGTGGCCATGAAGGATGAGTTAGACAAAGAAGAAGATGAAGCAGTAGCATTGGTCACTTGTGTAAACAAGAATGACAAGTGGATCATAGACAATGGATGCTTACATCACATGACAAGAGATAAAAGTAAGTTCATTACCTTTACTCAATATGATGGAAATAGTGTTAGATTTGGTAATGATGCTCCATGTCAAATGAAAGGAAAAGGCTTTATTAAGCTCACAAAGAAAATTTCATGTGATAATGCATATATGTTGAAGGATTGAACTGCAACTTGTTGAGTGTATCACAGTTAGGCAATGTATGTTGCAAAGCTGAATTTGGAAACAAAACTTCCAAGATCTATGATACTAATAGAAATCTAATAGAAAAAGGTGAACAAACTAGAAGCAATTTGTTTTACCTAGATATGGGAGATGTAACATAAAAGGTTGTGTCATGTTTTAAGAAATCTTGTTGTTAGACTTGATGATGTGTGGTTGTGGCATAAAAGGTTGTGTCATGTTAAATTTTATAATCTCATCAACATCAGCAAGAAAAAGAAGGTCAGAGGGTTGCCCAAATTGAAGAAACCTGAAAATACAATGCGTAAACAATGTCAACTAGGGAAGATGACTAAATCTAGTTTTAAAAGAAAAACATACACTCCCAAGGAAGTACTAGAGTTAGTCCATATAGACTTATGTGGTCCAATAGAAGAGCAAAGCTACCTAGGAGACATATACATAATGCTATTTGTAGATGACTATTCCAAGATGATGAGTGTTATGTTTTTAAAGAAAAAATCTGATGCATTTTAAATGTTTAAGTGGTATTTGGCCAGAGTTGAGAAGGAAACAAGACAGAACTTAAAATGCCTAAGGTCAGACAGAGGAGGTGAGTTCACATCAAAAGAGTTTGAGATATTTTGCAATGATAAAGGTATCAAAAGTTAAACATCAGCACCAAGAACTCCACCATAGAATGGTATTACTGAAAGAAGAAATAGGTCAGTGATTTACTATGCTAGAACCTTAATGATGGAGAAAAATATTGTAGAGAAGCTGTAAGTACTACAGTTTATACAATGAATATAGTTCAAGTCAACAAAGGTACAAATGCAATGCCTTTTGAATTATGGTATGGTCACTCACCTAATGTTAAACATTTCAAAGTATTTGGTTGTAAATGCTATATTCTTAAAGATACTAGAAATGCCAAGTTTGATGCAAAATATGATGAAGGCATATTCCTTGGATAATCCACTAGAAGAAAACCATATAAGTGTTTGAACACTAATACTAACAAGATTCTAGAGAGTGCAAATGTAAATTTTCATGAGCATGCAAAAGTTCAAGTTGATGAGTCTAGGCAATGAGATCTTTTGTATACTTCTATGAAGGAATGACTGTTGAAGACAATGCTGCAAATCAAGTTGGGATTTAGCAACAAATTTTAGTATCTACTGAGTCTTAGCTTGTGAATGTTGAGTTGCATTCAGAGGCCAAGTTGCAAAACATAAAAAATACTCATTCTAATTTTGAAAATAGTATACATGAAAGGAATGATAAAGTGCCAGATGGAGAAGAGAAAAATGACTCTAAAGCTGAAGGACCAAATATGGAAAGAAGGACAAAACCAAGATTAGCCAAGTATGTGAGAAGACATCACCCTACAAATCAAATCATTGGTGAAAAGGATGCCAAACCAATGATAAGGAATATACATAAGAATTAATCATGTCTACTTACAAAGGTTGAACATAAAATAGTGAGGGATGCACTAAAAGATGATGATTGGTATAAAGCCATGGAAGAGGAGATAAATCAAATTGAGAAGAACAAAATACAGTCTATAGTTCCTAGACTAGCTGATAAGAATGTGATTGGTACCAAATAGATGTTTAGAAACAAACTCAATGAGAATGGTGATATAACAAGAAACAAAGCCAGGCTAGTTTGCAAAGGCTATGCACAAGAAGAAGGACGAGACTATGGGGAAATATTTTCCTCTATTGCGAGAATGGAAGGAGTAAGAACATTACTTGCATATTCTGCATACAAAAATTTCAAAGTGTACCAAATAAATGTGAAGTCTATTTTTTTGAATGGTATACTAGAAGAGGAAGTCTATATAGAACAACTAGAGGGATTTTTTTGATGAAAAGAAAAAGGACATCATCTACAAAGTGCACAAAGTACTTTATGGATTGAAGCAAGCACCAAGAGCATGGTATGAGAGATTGCACAAATATCTTGTGAAGATAGGATTTGAGAGAACATATGACAAAAACAACTTGTACATCAAAGCTGAAAAAGGTAAAGACATTTTGATTTCATAAATCTTTGTTGATAATATAATATTTGGATGAAAATATGTTCTATGCAAGGATTTTTCTAATCAAATGAAAAATGAATTTGAGATGTCAATGTCTGGAGAAATCAAATTCTTTATTGGATTACAAGTACATTGATTGAAGCATGGCATATTTATGACCCAATCCAAATACATCAAGGAGATACTCAAAAAATTTGGGTTAGAAGACTCAAAATCAGTCGGCACACCAATGGCAACTGGACATAAGTTATCGAAGAATGATGAGTCTACCAAAGTGAATCAAACATTGTATAGATCAATGATTTCAAAGCTATAATATGTTGTACATAGTAGACCAGACATTGAATTTTCTATTGGAATAGTGGCAAGATTTTCTACAAATCCAAGACAAAATTACTTATTGGTAGTAAAGAGAATATTGAGATACCTGAAAGGAGCTAATGAATTTTGTTTGTACTACAAGAGGAGTGAAAAGTTTGAACTAAGGGCTTACACTGATGAAGATTGGGGAGGTAACATTGATGATAGAAAAAGCACCAATGGAGGAGTACTTTTCTTGGAAAAAAGCTGCTATAAATTGCACCAATATTGTATGGATCAAACATTCGCTTCAAGGTATGAATACTGAGCCTACGATAATTTATTGTGATAATACAAGTGCTATCAACATATCAAAGAACCATGTAATGCATGCGGAAACTAAAAATATTGAAATTAAGTATCACTATGTAAAAGAGTTGGTGGGAGACAAACAAGTGAAGATGGAATATGTTAGCTCAAAGGAACAAATTGTTGACATAGTCACAAAAGCACTACCTAAAGATGTTTTAAAGTATCTTAGAGGTAAGTTAGGGGTGATACCCTGATGCAGGAGCATCCAGAGGTATAAGGGCAATCCTGTGTCACCCAAAAAAAAATGTACTTAGACTTAGTTTCTATTTTATGTCTTTGCATTTTTGGATACCCATTTAGCTCAAATAAAGGTTCCAACTCTCATAGTTCAACTATCAGTGCATTTAAAAATCCCGAAAAAAATAGGAGCATGCAATTTGACCATCATTTTGGTGACCTAGAAGGTGTGACTTGGCCAGATGAATGTAATCGAGATTTAGAGCATTCCAGAAAAAGAATCAGGTCAAAAGGCCCCACGGTTTGAAAGTTATTGCAGTTTTTTGGGTTTTGGAGACCCCCTAAGAATGCTTCAAAGTCAGGTTTGGGGCATTAAATGACCTTGAAAAGGGTTGAAAAATGGGGGATGAGAGAAGATTGTCCATAGGGCTATAGAGCGCTTTGAGAGCTTTCCAAAAATGTAAACGGTTCGTCAATCGGAGTTACGGTTCAAAAGTTATGCCTCCCGAAAGTTCGGCTACCGTTTCTGGATTCTTCTAGAATTGCACCGACTTCTAATGTAGCTTTTGGAACCTTCTATTTTGTCGGTGGATGCCTACTAGCACTTTCTAGAATGTACTCCTAGTCCTTAACCCTCCGGGGTCTATTTAAGGAGATTTTTGGCATTGTAAAAGGCAGTTCGGATTGGAGCTTGAGAGGAGGTGCTAAAAGGAGAAATATTCTCCAGATTTATGCTATTGTAAGCCCGTAGGGCATGTTTTGAGTTTATTTTCTCTGCACTATTTGTACCAGCTTATTTTCTTAGTTAATATAATTTCCCCTTTCTATTGTGTCTATTCTGGTTGTTGGGTTGTGTCCCCATCAAGTGGTATCAGAGCGGGTTTTCCTGAGTGTGTAGACAGAGCGCCGACTGTGAGGCAGTTTGCACTAGGACTGTGTGGTTGTGGGTTCAAGTTAGAAGATGCCTCCACGAAGAGAGCGTGGTGGAAGGGCCAGAGCTGTTCATCCTAAGGAGGTTAGAGCCCTCCAGAGACAGGTACAAGCATTGCAAGAGGAGCTTCGTAGAGGAGAAAATATTGCCGCAGATGATAATAGTGAGGATGACAATGAAGAGGAAGTAATAGAAGTTGATGGGGAAGTTCTAAATCCTATAGAGGAAAGGCTTTTTAGGGCCATTTCTAGGTTTGGGAAAAGACCTACAATTGAAGTGGGTATATTTTCGAGAAATTTGAAACCAGATGAGTTGATCGATTGGATCAATGAACTAGACGAATACTTTGAATATGAGGATATAAGGGACCCAGATAGGGTTAAGTTTGCAAAGGACAAACTAAAAGGCCATGCCAAAATTTGGTGGCAAGAGATTCAACTAGAAAGACTTAGAAGAGGAAAGGAGAAGATCACAAGATGGGATCGCATGGTGGACAAATTGAAGAAGCAATTCATTCCTGTGGACTATGAGATTGATCTGTTTAAGAAGATGCATGGGTTAAAGCAAGCAGGAAGAATAGTCCAAGAATATACAGAGGAGTTTTACCGACTCCTGATTAGAGCGGGGCATGCAGAAGAAAATAAGGAGAAGGTTGCTCATTATATCAGTGGGTTACGACCTAGCATCTTGGAAGAACTAAGTCTGGTAAGAATGACCAGCGTTGAAGAAGCATACCAGTTTGCCCTACGAGTTGAAGAGAAGCTGAGTAAAAGGTTTGAAGGAAGACAAAGAGGGCGCGGTCAAGGAGGAAGGGGAAGCGGTAGATCATCTGGAGGCCGCAATGAAACTCAAAAGAAAAATGAAGATGAGGGTACTAGCAGGAACTAGAGGAATGAGGGTTTCAACCGCTCCCGTGATCAAGACTTTGGAAATCAAAGAGGAAGATGTAGAGGATGTGGGCAAGGAAGAGGAGGCTTCCGTGGTACCTGTTCCATTGCAATGAAGAAGGTCATCGTGCCTTTGAATGCCCTCAACGACAAGGAAGGACAGATAGGAGAGTTGAGGGCCAAGCTAGGGTTGCTCATGTGGATGAGGATGCACAATCATCACATTCAGAGGATGCAGAAAGAGGAGAGACCTTGGTAAATGAAAGAGTCCTACTAAGTGGTGAAAATGAACCAGGACAACGGAGGAGCTTGTTCCGTACCAGATGCAAGTGTGAGGATAAATGTATTGATGTGATCATTGATGGTGGTAGCACTGATAACTTGGTATCCGAAGAGATGGTCTCTAAGCTGAAGCTCAAGAGGGAGAAACATCCCCAACCCTATCAGATTTCTTGGGTAAAAGACGATCATAAGGTCCTGGTAAGTGAACAATGTTTAGTAAAATTCAAAATTGGGAGTTACCATGATGAAGTTCTTTGTGATGTTATTTCGATGGATGTTTGCCATCTATTGTTGGGTAGACCATGGCAGTTTGATAGACATGCAATACATGATGGACATGCAAACACATACTCTCTGACAAAGGATGGAGTTCGCCACAAATTGAAGCCCATGAAAAAGGAAGGTGAAAAGGTATGTAGCAGTGCTAGGATTTGTCTTGTTGATGGAAGGAAGTTTTTAGATGGCATGAAACATCAGCGCATGTGCTATGCTTTGATTCCTAGAAAAGATAAAGAAGGTAGTAGTGAAATACCATTTGAAGTTTCAAATTTACTAGGAGAATTTGGAGATATTATCTCTGATAATGTTCCAGATGGATTGCCACCAGTAAGGCAAATCAGTCATCAAATAGATCTGATTCCAGGAGCTAGTTTGCCTAACAAGGCTGCTCACAGGATGACTCCTACTGAAACAGAGAAGCTAAATAGACAGGTTCAGGAGTTGTTGAGGAAGGTCTTGATTCGAGAGAGCCTGAGTCCATGTGCAGTACCTGCAGTACTCGCACCAAAAAAGGATGGAGAGTGGAGGATGTGTACAGATTCCCGAGCTATAAATAGGATAACCATCAAGTACCGATTTCCTTTGCCAAGGATGGATGATCTTATGGACTGCTTGAGTGGAGCTGAGTACTTCACAAAGATAGATCTGAAGAGTGGCTATCATCAGATATGGATTCGAGAAGGAGATGAGTGGAAAACAGCCTTCAAGACCAAGGAGGGTCTTTATGAGTGGTTAGTCATGCCCTTTGGATTGACGAACGCCCCAAGCACCTTCATGCGGCTCATGAATGAGGTACTTAAGAAGTTCTTGGGAAAATTTGTTAGTGTCTATTTGGATGATATTTTAATTTTCAGCAAGACTTTGGAGGAACATTTACTGCATATTCGTAGTGTCCTTGAAAGGCTAAGGGAAGAGAAACTGTTAATTAATCTAAAGAAGTGTGTCTTTGCAAAAAGGGAGTTAGTCTATTTGGGATTTGTTATATCACCTGAAGGTCTCAAAATGGATCCAGAGAAGGTAAAAGCCATCTTGGAATGGTCTAATCCAAGGTCTGCTACTGAGGTAAGATCATTTCATGGTCTGGTTAGCTTTTACAGAAAGTTTATTAAGAATTTCAGTGGCACATGTGCACCTCTAACTGATACAATAAGAGGGGATAGAAAAGAGTTCAAATGGACTGCAGCAGCCGCGAGAAGTTTTGAATTGCTAAAGAAGAAGGTGACTGAATAGCCTGTGTTGGCACTTCCAGATTTTAGAAAAATATTCCAGGTGGATTGTGATGCTAGTGGTAGTGCTATTGGGGCAGTATTAAGCCAAGAAGGTAAGCCTATTGCATTTTTTAGTGAAAAATTGAATGATGCAAAGAAGAAGTATTCTATTTATGATCAAGAGTTCTATGCAATAGTTCAGGCCTTAAAGAAATGGAGGCATTATTTATTGCCAAAGGAATTTGTTTTGTATACTGATCATCAGGCATTACAGTACCTAAATAGCCAAGGTAAATTGAATCAGAGGCATATGAAGTGGGTAGAATTCTTGCAGAGTTATACATTTGTGTTAAAGCATAGAAGTGGAAAATCTAACAGGGTTGCAGATGCATTAAGTAGGAGACAATTGTTGCTTACAACAATGCAGGTTGAAGTAGTTGGGTTTGATGAACTCAAGAATTTGTACCCTAAGGATCCTGATTTTGCTGAAGCATGGAAAGCTTGTAAAGAACCTGTTGCTGTAGATAGAACCAAGTGGTTAGACTATTTGATTCAGGATGGCATGTTGTTCAAAGGTAGTCAATTGTGCATTCCAAGGAGTTCCATGAGGGAAAATCTGATTAAGGAGAAACACAGTGGAGGGATGGCAGGACATTTTGGTCGGGATAAGACCATTGCCATTCTTAGAGAACATTATTTTTGGCCTCAAATTACACAGGATGTGAAGAAGTTTGTACAGAGTTGCCAGGTTTGTCAAGTGGCCAAGGGGTTTAGTCAAAATACTGGCCTATATCAGCCATTGCCTGTTCCATCAAGGCCATGGGAGGACATAAGTATGGATTTTGTTCTTGGATTGCCAAGGACCCAAAGGGGTAATGACTCAGTATTCGTGGTGGTTGATAGGTTCTCCAAAATGGCACATTTCATTCCATGCCACAAAACTCATGATGCTGTCCATATTGCAGACTTGTTTTTCAAAGAGGTGGTAAGACTACATGGCCTTCCAAGAAGTATAGTTTCTGACCGAGATACTAAATTTGTGGGGTATTTCTGGAGGACATTGTGGAAGAAGTTGAGAACAGACTTGAAATTTAGTTCCACGCATCACCCACAGACTGATGGCCAAATAGAAGTGGTAAATAGAAGTTTGGGCAATTTGCTGAGATGTTTAGTTGGGGATAAGCCCAAGGGATGGGATTTGATTCTACCACAGGCAGAGTTTGCTTATAATAACTCTGTAAATAGGAGTACTGGAAAATCACCATTTCAAATTGTATATGGGAATAGCCCAAGGACTGCACCAGAATTGAGGAAGATAGAACAAGGGGAGAGAACAAGTGCTGAAGCTGAGGAATTTGCTGAACACATCAAGCATCTACATGAGGAGGTTCAAGCACACATTATCAAGATGAATCAAGAGTATAAAGCTAAGGCTGATGCAAGGAGAAGACATAAGGAATTCCAAGTAGGGGATCTAGTCATGGTGCACTTACGAAAAGAAAGATTTCCAGTTGGTACTTACAACAAGCTGAAAATGAAGAAATTTGGTCCCTGCAAAATTTTGAAGAAACATAACTCAGGAAATGCATATGAGGTTGAGCTAACAGATGGTATTCACATTTCTCCCATTTTCAACATTGTAGATTTGACAGAGTATCATGATGATGGTACTGATGAGGAGCTGGTTTTAGAGCCATGTCCAATTCCTGCTTCTAAGAAGGAGGAGATAGAAGACATTCTAGATCATCGTGTGGGTAGGAGTACCAGAAACAGGCAGTATGAAGAGTATTTGGTCAATTGGAAAGGACGACCAATCGAAGACTCAACTTGGATTTCAGCAGCTGAGGTTTCCCATTTGGGATTTCCTCTACCATCCATAAAGTGACAGGGTCACTTTTCAATCTACCCTGGGTGTCTAATGCAGGAGCATCCAGAGGTATAAGGGCAATCCTGTGTCACCCAAAAAAAAATGTACTTAGACTTAGTTTCTATTTTATGTCTTTGCATTTTTGGATACCCATTTGGCTCAAATAAAGGTTCCAACTCTCATAGTTCAACTATCAGTGCATTTAAAAATCTCGAAAAAAATAGGAGCATGCAATTTGACCATCATTTTGGTGACCTAGAAGGTGTGACTTGGCCAGATGAATGTAATCGAGATTTAGAGCATTCCAGAAAAAGAATCAGGTCAAAAGGCCCCACGGTTTGAAAGTTATTGCAGTTTTTCAGGTTTTGGAGACCCCTTAAGAATGCTTCAAAGTCAGGTTTGGGGCATTAAATGACCTCGAAAAGGGTCGAAAAATGGGGGACAAGAGAAGATTGTCCATAGGGCTATAGAGCGCTTTGAGAGCTTTCCAAAAAAGTAAACGGTTCATCAATCGGACTTACGGTTCAAAAGTTATGCCTCCCAAAAGTTCGGCTACCGTTTCTGGATTCTTCTAGAATTGCATCGACTTCTAACGCAGCTTCTGGAACCTTCTATTTTGTTGGTGGATGCCTACTAGCACTTTCTAGAATGTACTCCTAGTCCTTAACCCTCCGAGGTCTATTTAAGGAGATTTCTGGCATTGTAAAAGGCAGTTCGGATTGGACCTTGAGAGGAGGTGCTAAAAGGAGAAATATTCTCCAGATTTATGCTATTGTAAGCCCGCAGGGCATGTTTTGAGTTTATTTTTTCTACACTGTTTGTACCAGCTTATTTTCTTAGTTAATATAATTTCCCCTTTCTATTGTGTCTATTCTGGTTGTTGGGTTGTGTCCCCATTATACCCCTGGCTAAGGCTACTTGAAGAAAAAGCAAGAATGCCCTGCATCAAATGAGCTAAATGTAAAAGATTTTACACATTGATGCAGAGGATGTTTACTTTAGGATTCATGCCTAAAGTAGTAGATGTGCCAAAGTTCCAAATTAGTCACAAACAAGGTGATAGATGGAGAAATTGAATGAACCTATATAAGCAACACTTGCATATTAAGATGTTAATATGTCTTTGGCATTATTGTCAAAGAGGGAGAAATAGCAGAAAACTAATCAATAGGAGAAGTTGTGAGAAAAGTGTTACATGCTAATGATCTAGTGATCAAATGGAGATAGAGGAAGAAGTTGATTAGAACAATAGAAGATGAGCAATACAGAGGGAGAAAGAAAAAGAAAAAGGATACAACAACAAAGAGGGAGAAGTAGAAATGAAGCAGTCAAAATAGTAGAAAGGAGATGTGAAATTATAATTTACTTTTTGGCATTTGACTTATTGTTCTAACCTAGTTAGTGTTTTGTTGAATAGTTTAGTCTAATGGTTTATCAGTTTGGTTTGCCATCAATGCCAAAGAGGGAGATTGTTAGAAATTTGATTGAAAATCTCATTGTTGAAAATCAAAGAGGGAGATTGTTGCAAAGAAAGAAGATTATTGTTAAAATAATGTTTTCAATCATTATTTTGTCATTGATGTCAAACCTGCTACTTGTAGGGATGGCATTTTCTTATAAGATCTAAGTACTATCACTTAGTTGATTGATGAAGAGGATTTGATCAACAAGATCTAACAAGAGCACCTAAGGAAAAAGTTGAGTTATGATGTTGTAATAAAATGTAAGGGTCAGTTAAGACAATGGTTAAATGATGTATTGATAGTGTACTCAAAGATATAGAGGTTGGTCACAATCAAAAACATTGGAGGAAGAATTTGTAACAAGGATGACTGCAAAGCTTAAACTAAGATCATTAGTGGGTGCTGAGCAAGTTAGTTGAAGATGAGAAAATTCTCAGTACAAGCCGAGTAATAGTAAAATTCTAGTGTGCACTGAGTGATCTTCAAGTGCTGAGAATCAAAAAATTCTTAGTTGGTGTTGACTGATCTTCAAGTGCCAAGCATCAGGAAAAACACAGTTGATGCCAAGTAACACAGTATGTGCTGAGCACCCGTATTTCAATAGTGTCGAGCTACTGCATTATTTCAAATGATGAAGATTCACCGAATATAAGATGAAAAAGTGATTGTCTTGAACTTTGTAAATGAGTTGGAAGATAAGGATGATGAGCTGGTGGTATAGAATTCTATATAAACCATTTTGGGTGAATTCTAAAAGATTATTCAAGAAGTTTCTAGAGAAAATAAAATATGGGTTAGATGCAATGTATCCTATCTAATCCATATGAATTAAAATTAAAGAGTGGAACAATCAAGCAAGAAAAGAACTCCAAGACTTCTATTTAAGGAGTTATAGACAAAGAAGTAAAGAGTTGCTGATATTATTGCTACAGAAGAACCAAACAGCAAAATAGAGAGAAGGATGTCAAGGAAGTGACATCTAGGAGAAAGAAGAGCATAGAGGCTCTACTTCTAAGAGTGGTCATGAAGATATGATTTCACTAGTAAATTGAGCATGAAGACTCAAGGAGATTAAGCTTAAAAGGAGGGCAAGCTATTAGAGTTGCAGTGATTGAAGGCCAGGCAAGGATACAAGCTGAGAAGTGATATGAGATCTACAAGATAAGTTGTATGTTGTAGTTAGGTCAAAGATTTTTTAATACTCTCTAGCAATTGTATTAGATCTAAAAATTCTATGGAAATAGGTTGGTTTGATAGCCATTTGTAAATCCTTTAAAAGGGTGACATTCCAAGTGAATGTTCTAAAGTCCTTTAACTAGGCCCACTTTTAACAGGGTGGTTAAATCCTCTAACAAGGTAAAATTTAACATTGTGTTGTATGCCTTTAACAAGGTAGGCCTTTCATAGGGCATCACTTTAGAAGAGTGAGAATTGAGTAGCATGTTAGTGGTGTTTTTTCCCAATTTGGGTTTTCACGTAAATCACTGTGTTATGTGTTGCACTTGCATGTTGATTTATAGTAACTTGTTGATTAGAAAATTTAAATCCTATATGAATCAATGATTGAATGGGCTCACTTTACTTAGTGAACAGTTTGAATAGGACATTTTGGACCTTGAATAACTTCTTCAACCTCCCCCGCCCCAATTATTCTAAAGCATTTCTAACAATAGTTTGGTCTTAGTATAGTACCCATTGACATAGAATCTTTCCTAGACAATATTTCAATGTCAAATGAAAGGATAATTTTTATAGTTCCACAAGTATGCTTGTATTCTATTCATGCACTTCATTTGAAAATAGGAGAACCAAATTTGTTAGGAACGTTTAAAATCAATGTTCATTAAAATGTTTTAGAAAGAATTTAATGATATAATAAAATAGAAAACCAACAACTATGATAAAGAATTTTATGTCATATACATATATAATAGACCAAAAAAGAAAATAAATGATGATTTGATTGTTGAAAAAAATTGTTGTAAAATAATACATTTGTACAAAAATTATTCAGAATTTAAAAAAATACAAATTCACTAATCTATGTGCATTTGATTTTAGAGAGGCTACTGTGTGTGAAGTGTTAATGGTAGATTTACCATTTACAATTTTTTTTTTGTAATGATGTCTCTAATTTTGTGGAAAAATGATGACACACTACAACTATTTGAAGGGTTAAACATGAAAAATGTAGTGGTAAGTGAAAAGTAATAAACATCAAACTGTAGTTGTAGTTAGAAATGAAACTATTTACATTAATTGTAAATACAAATTCATTAACCTATGTGCGCTCAATTTTTTTGGGCCTATGTGTGTGAAGAGTTAATGGTAGATTTACCATTTATAAGTTTTTTTTTTAAAATCATGTCTCTAATTTTATGAAAAAATGATGACACACTACAAGTATTTGAACCATTAAAATGGAGAACTATAGTTTTCAGCCAGAAGTAATAAATGTGAAACTATAGTTATAGTTAGAAATCAAACTATTTAGATTAATTGTAAATATAATTTTAGTAACCTGTGTGCACTCGATTTTAGTGAGGCTACTGTGTTTGAACAGTCAATGGTAGGATTTACCATTTATAAGATTTTTCTATAATGATGTCTCTAATTTTTTGGAAAAATGACGACACACTACAAGTATTTGAACGGTTAAAATGGAGAACTCTAGTTGTCATCCATAAGTAATAAATGTCAAAATGTAAATGTAGTTAGAAATTAATCTATTTACATTAACTGTAAATACAAATTCATTAACCTATGTGCACTCAGTTTTTGTTAGGATACTATGTTGGAAGAGTTAATGCTAGATTGACCATTTATAATTTTTCTCTAAAAATGTCTATAATTTTGTGGAAAAATGATAAAATGGTACAAGTATTTCAATGATTAAAATGGAGAATTGTAGTTTCCATCCAAAAGTAAAAAATGTCAAACTATAGTTGTAGTTAGAAATCAATTTGTTTACATTAATCTTTTTTTCCAAATGTTTGATAGGGTTATAACAATTATTGGCAATCAACATGATAACTTGAAATGGTTTTGTTTTTAATAGTTTTCAGTTTGAAATTAAAATGCCATCATTTTTTAATTTTTGACAAGTTTGATATGGTTACAAAATTTATTGTCAAAGAATAAGATCAATGGAAATAGGTTGGTCTTAGCATAGTACCCATTCTCACAAAATCTTACATGAACAATCTCCCAATTTCAACTAAAAACATGATATTTTTAGTTCTACAAGTACAATTGCATTCTATTTATGTAGTTCATTTGGAAATAGGAGAATTGAATTTGTTAGGCATGTTTAAATCAACATTCATTAAATATATTTCAGAAAGAATGTCAAGATATAATAAAATACAAAATCAATGAATAGGATAAATCATTATATGTTATATACATATATAACATAGCAAAAAAAAAAGAAAAACCTTCAGAGATGATTTGATTGTTGAAAAAAATGTTATAATTCAATGATACATTTATAGAAAACTTGTTCAGAATAATAAAAATAAAATACAAGTTCACTAACCTCTGTGTGCTCAATTTTTGTGAGGCTAATGTGTTTGAAAAGTTAACGACAGATTTATCATTTATACAATTTTATAAGTAACAATGTCTCTAATTTTGTGTAAAAAAATGAAATGTTGCAAGTATTTGAAGGGTTAAAATGGAGACTTGTAGTTGCCAACTAGAAGTAATAAATGTCAAATTGTAGTTGTAGATAGAAATGAAACTATTTACATTAATTGTAAATACAAATTCACTAACTTGTGTGTGCTCAAGTTTTTTGGGGCAATGCGTGTAAAGAGTTAATGGTAGATTTACCATTTATATGCTTCTTTTTTTTAACGATGTCTCTAATTTTGTGAAAATATGATGACACAATACAAGTATTTGAATTGTTAAAATGGAGAACTATAGTTTTCAGCCAGAGGTAATAAATCTCAAACTATAATTGTAGTTGGAAATGAAACTATTTACATTAATTGTAAATATAATTTTACTAACCTATGTGCACTTGATTTTAGTAAGGCTACTAGATTTGAAGAGTTAATGGTAGACTTACCATTTATAAGATTTTTCTATAATGATGTCTCTAATTTTGAGAAAAATTTATGATACACAACAAGTAATTGAACAGTTAAAATGGAGAGTTGCAATTTTCAGCCAGAAATAATAAATGTCAAACAAGTAAATTGAGCATAAAGACTAAAGGAGATTAAGCTTAAAAGGAGGGCAAGCTATTAGAGTTGCAGTGATTGAAGGCGAGGAAAGGATATGAGCTGAGAAGTGATATGAGATCTACAAGATAAGTTGTATGTTGTTGTCAGGTCAAAGATTTTGTAATACTCTCTAGCAATTGTATTAGATCTAAAAATTCTATGGACTTAGGTTGGTTTGATAGCCATTTGTAAATCCTTTAACAGGTTGACATTCCAAGTGAATGTTCTAAAGTCCTTTAACTAGGCCCACTTTTAATAGGGTGGTTAAATCCTCTAACAAGGTCACATTTAACATTGTGTTGTATGCCTGTAACAAGGTAGGCCTTTCATAGGGCATCACTTTAGAAGAGTGAGAATTGAGTAGCATGTTAGTGGTGGTTTTTCCCAAATTGGGTTTTCACGTATATCACTGTGTTATGTGTTGATTTCTTATGTGTTGTGCTTGCATGTTGATTTACAGTAACTTGTTGATTAGAAAATTTAAATCTTATATGAATCAATGATTGAATGGGCTCACTTTACTTAGTGAACAATTTGATTAGGACATTTTGGACCTTGAATAACTTATTCACCACCCCCCCCCCCCGCCCCAATTATTCTAATGCATTTCTAACAAAAGTTTGGTCTTAGTATAGTACCCATTGACATAGAATCTTTCCTAGACAATATTTCAATGTCAAATGAAAGGATAATGTTTATAGTTCCACAAGTATGCTTGTATTCTATTCATGCTCTTCATTTGAAAATAGGAGAACCAAATTTGTTAGGAATGTTTAAAATTAATGTTCATTAAAATGTTTTAGAAAGAATTTAATGATATAATAAAATAGAAAACCAACAAATATGATAAAGAATTTTATGTCATATACATATATAATAGAGAAAAAAAGAAAATAAATGATTATTTGATTGTTGAAAAAAATTGTTTTAAAATAATACATTTGTACAAAAATTATTCAGAATTTTAAAAAATACAAATTCCATAATCTATGTGCATTTAATTTTAGAGAGGCTACTATGTGTGAAGTGTTAATGGTAGATTTACCATTTACAATTTTTTTTTGTAATGATGTCTCTAATTTTGTGGAAAAATGATGACACACTACAACTATTTGAAGGGTTAAACATGAAAAATGTAGTGGTAAATGAAAAGTAATAAACATCAAACTGTAGTTGTAGTTAGAAATGAAACTATTTACATTAATTGTAAATACAAATTCATTAACCTATGTGCACTCAAGTTTTTTTGGCCTATGTGTGTGAAGAGTTAATGGTAGATTTACCATTTATAAGTTTTTTTTTAATCATGTCTCTAATTTTATTGAAAAATGATGACAGACTACAAGTATTTGAACCATTAAAATGGAGAACTATAGTTTTCAGCCAGAAGTAATAAATGTGAAACTATAGTTATAGTTAGAAATCAAACTATTTATATTAATTGTAAATATAATTTTAGTAACCTGTGTGCACTCGATTTTAGTGAGGCTACTGTGTTTGAAGAGTTAATGGTAGGATTTACCATTTATAAGATTTTTCTATAATGATGTCTCTAATTTTGTGGAAAAATGACGACACACTACAAGTATTTGAACGGTTAAAATGGAGAACTCTAGTTGTCATCCATAAGTAATAAATGTCAAACTATAATTGTAGCTAGAAACTAATCTATTTACATTAATTGTAATTACAAATTCATTAACCTATGTGCACTCAGTTTTTGTTAGGATACTATGTGTGAAGAGTTAATGGTAGATTGACTAGTTATAATTTTTCTCTAAAAATGTCTGTAATTTTGTGGAAAAATGATAAAATGGTACAAGTATTTCAATGATTAAAATGGAGAATTGTAGTTGCCATCCAAAAGTAAAAAATGTCAAACTATAGTTGTAGTTAGAAATCAATTTTTTTACATTAATCATTTTTTCCAAATGTTTGATAGGGTTATAACAATTATTGGCAATCAACATGATAACTTGAAATGGTTTTGTTTTTAATAGTTTTCAGTTTGAAATTAAAATGCCATCATTTTTTAATTTTCCACAAGTTTTATATTGTTACAAAATTTATTGTCAAAGAATAAGATCAATGGAAATAGGTTTGTCTTAGCATAGTACCCATTCTCACAAAATCTTACATGAACAATCTCCCAATTTCAACTAAAAACATGATATTTTTAGTTTTACAAGTACAATTGCATTCTATTTATGTAGTTCATTTGGAAATAGGAGAACTCAATTTGTTAGGCATGTTTAAATCAACATTCATTAAATATATTTCAGAAAGAATGTCAAGATATAATAAAATAGAAAATCAATGAATAGGATAAATCATTATATGTTATATACATATATAACATGGCAAAAAAAAAGAAAAACCTTTAGAGATGATTTGATTGTTGAAAAAAATGTTATAATTTAATGATACATTTATAGAAAACTTGTTCAAAATAATAAAAATAAAATACAAGTTCATTAACCTCTGTGTGCTCAATTTTTGTGAGGCTAATGTTTTTGAAAAGTTAACGACAGATTTATCATTTATACAATTTTATAAGTAACAATGTCTCTAATTTTGTGTAAAAATATGAAATGTTGCAAGTATTTGAAGGGTTAAAATGGAGACTTGTAGTTGCCAACTAGAAGTAATAAATGTCAAATTGTACTTGTAGTTAGAAATGAAACTATTTACATTAATTGTAAATACAAATTCACTAACTTGTATGTGCTCAAGTTTTTTGGGGCTATGTGTGTAAAGAGTTAATGGTAGATTTACCATTTATATGCTTCTTTTTTTTAACGATGTCTCTAATTTTGTGAAAATATGATGACACAATACAAGTATTTGAATTATTAAAATGGAGAACTATAGTTTTCAGCCAGAGCTAATAAATCTCAAACTATAATTGTAGTTGGAAATTAAACTATTTACATTAATTGTAAATATAATTTTACTAACCTGTGTGCACTTGATTTTAGTAAGGCTGTTAGATTTGAAGAGTTAATGGTAGACTTACCATTTATAATATTTTTCTATAATGATGTCTCTAATTTTAAGAAAAAATTATGATACACAACAAGTAATTGAACAGTTAAAATGGAGAGTTGCAATTTTCAGCCAGAAATAATAAATGTCAAACTATAGTTGTAGTTAGAAATCAAACTATTTACATTAAATTTTTTTCCAAGTGTATGATAGGGTCATAACAATTATCGCCAAACTAAACAATAACTAGAAATAGTTTTTCTTTTAATAGTTTTCTGTTTGAAATTAAATTGTCTCCATTTTTTTTGTTTTCCATATGTTTCTGTTAGTGTAAACAATTATTATTTGGACTTTACTTAAGTATACTTAAGATAAATGCATTATTTTATTATTTATTAGTTAGACACCTAGGAGTATGTGTACTCATATGAGTTGTCTTGTTGACAACGAAGGAGTTAGCAACTCTTTTATGCACATGTTGTCTACCACACAGGAGTTAGCATCTAATTTAAGCACATGGTGTCCACAACATCTATACATGGTAGACATCTTGTCATACTTATCCTCTCATGAAAAATGGAGGATAATCCACTTCTATTGGATTTGTGCTTAGTTCTCATGCTTATCTCGTAGCTCATTCTAGATGCATCATAGAGGCCTTTATATACAAGCATTCCTAGTGTGTATGTACAAAAAATAACATTACATGAATACAATTTCATATTATTATTTTGATCATAGTTTATTGGTTCATTATTTTCTTGTGCTTGAGTTCCTTGATCTTGGGTGATTTTTCTCAAAGGAAAATTCTTACACGGTATTAGAGCTAAGGGAATTTCTCTTCACATAGCCATTAGAGACCATTCTTGCTTCACCTCTTGGAGAACCACGACTTAGATCCAGAGAATCACAATCATTGGGAGTGTCTAGAGTCAAAGAAAAACTCACCATTGTGTCTAGAGCGTCAATTTGGTGAATTCTAACTATAAATTTGCCTACCTTAGGCCATAGTCAAATTTGAGGCAATTTTGTTTTTGCAAACTAGCACCTGAATGGCTGATTTGTAAAATTGGTATGATCATTTCAGATCTATACATTTAATTTTTAGATCTGCATATTTTTTTCATTTGCATCTCTGTAATTTCTTTAAGATCTATGTTATTTTTCAATTTTTTTGGCCATCAAGCCAGTAGGAGAGGTTTCTTTTGCAGGTGAAGATTGGAGCTTGCTGGTGCAAATCATATTTGCATTACATTCAGAAGGTCAAAGAACCCCTAAATTGACTTTTGTTTCATCAAAATTAGACATGTAAGGTAAAAGTTAGAGTTATTTGATTTTTGGAGGCATGAAAATGAAGATTTAAAAGAAAAAATTACAAAGGTGATTTTCAAACAATGATATCTCCCTCATATGGACTCCTTTTTTTGAGCAATTTTTTATTTTTACTTTTTTTCTTTGGGGTAGAATTTCATGATCTACACATTGGTGTAGAATGTTTGAGATCCCTAGTCCTAAATTTTTTTGCAAATTTCAAATCCTAATTTTTGCAACTTCAAAAGCTTAGTGTGGGTTCATCTAGACACATTTTCTAGTTCTTTTTATTTAAATGCTCCATTTTTTGTCTAATTGCTAGATCTACAATAAAATTATAGGCTTATGTGAATAGAAATACCACTTTCAAAATTATGTCCTTTTTTGCATTGTATTGCTTTGATTACTCTTCACAATTCTTCTACATTTGAGCTACACTGGTCGGTAGCAGATTTGAACTCCAAAAGGATGTTGTAAATAGCCAAATCAAAAGTCCACTTTGTCAATTTTGACAAGTGGCCTATTGTAAATGGACTACATATAAAGTGCCAAAAGCATCATTTTTGGGGGGGTTCTTTGATGAGTGAATAGGGCGTGTCTTGTGTTCTTGTGTCTCTCTCTTCTTTTGTGTTCTTTTAATTTTTTGCATCATGGGTTCACCTAAAACTCTACTTCTAACCTCAGACAATTATACTATTGGAAATCTGATTGAAAAGATCATTATTGAACAAGATAGACTATTGTAAAGAAGGAGATTGTTGATAAAGAATGTTTTGAATTATTTTTTTGTCACTGATGTAAAACCTGCTATTTGCTAGAATGACAATTGCTTATAAGATACAATTATTGTCACTTAGTTGATTGATGAAGATGATTTAATCAATAAGATGTAACAAAAGTACCTAAGGAAAAGGTTGAGTTATGGTTTTGTAATGAAGTGTAAGGATCATTGAAGAAAATGGTGAAATGATGTATTGATAATATACTTGAAGATACAGATGTTGGCCACACTTAAAAACACTAGAACTATAAGTTGTAACATGGTTTACTACAAAGCTTAACTAAGTTTTTTAGTGAGTGCCAAGTGAACTAGTTAGAACCAAGTAGATTTTTAGTTAGTGCCAAGCAAATGCAAAATTTAGTGTGTGTCTAGTGATACAAAAGGAGCTGAGTGTGTTCACGTACTGAGCATTAGAAAAACTTAGTGGATGCTAAGTGAATCCATAGTAGGTGCCAAGAATTAGTGAAATGTAGTTGATGTTGAGTAGCATAGTATGTGCTGAGTACTAGAATTTCAATTGTGTTGAGCTACTACATTATGTGAAAAGTTAAAGATTTTCCAAATCTAAGTTGAAAAATTTGTTACCTTGAATTTTGTGAACCAGATGGAGGATAAGGATGATAAGTTGGAGGCACAAAATTTTAGGTAAACTATATTTGTGTAAATTTAGAAGGTTTCTTCATCAGGTTTCCATAAGGAACAAGATATGGGTTAGATTCAATGAATCCTGCCTAATCCATTCAAATTGAAATTAAAAGAGGGAAGAATTGAGCTGAATTTTTTTTTCTCCAAATTTCTATTAAGGAGTCACAGGCAAAGAAGCAAGAGTTGCTAGTGTGCCAAATTGCAAAGTGATTGAATGGTGTCAAGAAGAAGGCATCAAGGAGAAGGAAGAACAGAGCACAGAGACTCTACTTCGATAAGTGGTCATATAGGATATTGCATTAGTATATCGAGCATGGAGACTCAAGGACAAAAAGCTTGAAAGGAGGAAAAGCTATCAGAGTTGAAGAGATTGAAAGGCAGGCAATGTTATGAGTTGAACAAAGATCTAAAATCTGCAAGATAATTTGTGAACTATAATTAGGTCAAAACCCCTTATTATTACTTTCTAGCAATTTTATTAGTTAAGGTAAAATTATATGGACTTAGGTTGGTTTAACATCCATTTTTAAATTCTTTAATAGGGTGGCATTCCAAATGAATTTTTTGAAGTCCTCTAATGAGGCCCACTTCTAATAGGGTGGTTTAATCCTCTAACCAGGTCACATTTAATAGTGTGTTGTAGCCTTTAATAGGGTAGGCCTTCATAAGAGTAAGAATTGAGTAGCATGTTACTTGTAGTTTTTCCCAAATTGGGTTTCCACATAAATCACTATGTTATGTGTTGATCTTTCATGTGTTATGCTTGAATGTTGATTTACAGTAACTTTCTAAGAAGGAAAAGTTTAAGCTTAGATGTATGAATAGTTTAATCGGTTCACTTTATTTGATGAAAAAAATTTAATTAGACATTTGGACCTTGAATAACTAATTCAAAACCCCCCACCGCCCTCTCAGTTATTCTAAGGCATTTGTAACAATAGGTATTAGAGCCATCTACTAATTTAGTTTAAAAGTATTAGAACTAGGAAGATCAAGATGTCTAAGAGAGAAGTTCCCAAGCTCAACAAAGATAACTTCACTACATGGAAAAGCCTAATGAAATTGCACCTTGGATCAATAGGTGACTATGCAAAAACCTCAATTGGAATGGAACATGTAGATCTAGTTGGTGCCCTTACTAGAGATGATTTGAACAAAAGAAATGAGCATAATCAAGCAACGTTAGAGATTTCCTCTATCCTCAACTATGTTGAGTTTGATGACATCAAGGGATGTGACTCTACATTCAAGATGTGGAAAGCCTTGTTAGATATCTATGGAGGAGATTAGAATCTTCAAAGAGAAAAAGAGAAAGCCTCAAAGGAAAGCTTGATGACATGAAAATGGAGGAAGGTGAGAATGTTGCTTAATATGCCTCTAGAATGAAAGAATTGGTAAGTGCAATAAGAAGTTTGGGTAGTCACTTAGAAGATTATACTGTTAATGTTAAATACTTAAGAACCATGTGCCCTATTTATGTTATTAGAGTTTCAGCTATCTTAGAATTAATGTGTGTACCAAAAAACACACTAACCTTTGAAGGTATATTGGGAACACTCACTGCATTTAAATTAACTAACTTTGATAACTACAGACCCGAGAATATTGGATCTACTTTCAAGGCCAAGCTGACCTTAAAAGACACTAAGGAGGTGAAATCAAAGAAGAAGAGTAGAAAGGGAGAACATGCATCTAGCACTAGCAACACATAAGAGGAAGATGTGGAACAATTGGAAGGATTACTAGCTAGAAGATTTCATAGAGGCCAAGGTAAATTCAAAAGTAAGTTGCCTATCATTTATTTTAATTGCAATAAAGTAGGACATATTACTACAAGGTGTACACAAAAGAAGAACTCCAAAGAAGGAAATAAGTACAAGAACAGAAGAGAAGATGATAGCAGAGATTACAAGGACAACAACAAAAGACGCTACATTGTTGAAGAGGATTTTGATGAGAGTGATGATGAAGTAGTCTATATAGCCATGAAGAATGAATTAGATGAAGATGAGGCAACAAAATTGGTAACTTGTGTGAAAAAAAATGACAAATGGGTCATAGACAGTGGATGCTCACATCACAGGATAAGAGAAAAAATTAAGTTTATTACCTTTACTCAATATGATGGAAATAGTGTTAGATTTAGTAATGATGCTCTATGTCAAATCAAAGGAAAAGGTTCCGTTAAACATACAAAGAAAATTTCATGTGCTAATGCATACTATGTTGAAGAATTGAATTACAATTTACTAAATGTATCATAGTTAGGCAATGTAGTTTGCAAAGTATAATTTGGAAACAAAATTGCCAAAATCTATGATACTAATGGAAATCTAATAGGAAAAGGTGAACAAACTAGTAGTAATCTATTTTATCTAGATATGGACGATGCAACCTATCTCATTATAAAAATCTATGATGTGTGGCTATGGCATAAAAGATTATGTCATCTTAATTTTGATAATCTAATTAGCATCAGCAAAAAGAAGAAAGTCAGAGGTTTGCCGAAGCTAAAAAAGCTTGAAAATACAATGTGCAAAAAATGTCAACTAGGAAAGATGACTAAGTCTAGTTTGAAAAGCAAAACCTACACTTCCAAAGAAGTATTAGAGCTAGTCCATATAGACATATGTGGCCAAATAGAAGTACAAAGCTTACAAGGAGACAAACATATAATGTTGTTTGTGGATGATTGCTCCATGATGATGACTGTAATGTTCTTGAAGTAAAAATTTGATGCATTTCAAATGTTTAAGTGGCATATGGCCAAAGTTAAGAAGGAAACAAGAAATGATCTAAAGTGTCTAAGATCAAATAGAGGGGGAGAGTTTACATCGAAAGAGTTTGAGGAATTTTGCAATGATAAAGGAATCAAGAGACAAACATCAGCACCAAGAACTCCACCTCAAAATGACATTGCAGAAAGAAGGAATAGATCAGTGATAGACTGTGCCAGAACATTAATTATGGAGAAAATATTGCTTTGAAATACTTGAGAGAAGCTATAAGAACTACTATTTACACCCTAAATCAAGTCCAAGTCAAGAAAGGTACAAATGCAACACCTTTTGAATTATGGTATGGTCACTCACCCAATGTAAAACATTTCAAGTTATTTGATTTTAAATGCTATATTCTTAAAGATACTAGAAATGGAAAGTTTAATGCAAAGAGTGATGAAGGCATATTTCTTGGATACTCCGCTAGAAGTAAGGCATATAAGTGTTTGAATACTAATACTAACAAGATTGTGAAGAGTGCAAATGTAAATTTTGATGAGCATGCAGAAGTCCAAGTTGATGAATCCATGAAACTAGAAGATTATAGATCTTTTGTATACTTTTATGAAGGAATGCCTACTGAAGATGAAGCTACCAAATAAGTTGAAAATTAACAACAAATTTTAGTATTAGCCGAGTCATGGCTAGTGAATGTTGAGCTTCATTCAGAAGTTTAGTTGTAGAATGAAAATCATGCACATTCTGACTCTGAAGTCAATACACATGAGAGAGATGATGACATACTAGAAAGAGAAGTGTATAGTGACTCTAAAGCTGAAAGATCAAACATGGAAACAAGAACATAACCAAGACTATTTAAGTATATGAGAAGACATCACCCTACAGAATGTCATTGGTGACGAGGATGCCAGACCAATGACAAGGAATAGACTAAGGAATGAATTATGCTTGTTAAGAAAGATTAAGCCCAAAATAGTAAAAGATGCATTGCAAGATGATAATTGGCATAAAGCTATGGAAGAGAAGATAGATCATATTAAGAAGCACAAAACATGGGCCCTAGTTCCTAGACCAGATGATAAGAATGTGATTGCCACAAAGTGGGTATTTAGAAACAAGCTTGATGAGAATGGTGAGATCACAAGAAATAAGGCTAGACTAGTCTATAAATGTTATGCACAAGAAGAAGGACTGTACTATGGGGAAACATTTGCCCCTATTTCAAGAAAGGAAGGCGTTAGAACATTACTTGCATATGCTTCTTATAAAGTTTTCAAACTCTACTAGATGGGTGTAAAGTCTACTTTTATTAATGATATACTACAAGAGGAATTATACATAGAACAACAAGAGGGATTTGTTGATGTCAACAACAAGGATATGGTCTACAAATTGCATAAAGCACTCTATGGTTTGAAGCAAGCACTTAGAGCATGGTATGAGAGACTGCACAAATATCTCATGAAGATAGGATTTGAGAGAATAGATGACAACAACAACCTACATATCAAGGTAGAAAAAGGTAAAGAAATTTTAATATTTGAGATCTTTGTTGATGACATAATATTTGGAGGAAATGGATGCCCTATGCAAAGATTTTGTTGAGTAAATGAAACATGAGTTTGAAATGTCAATGTTTGGAGAAATTAAATTCTTTGTTGGATTACAAGTACATCAACTGAAGCATGGTATATTTGTGACCCAATCAAAATATATCAAGAATATACTCAAGATATTTGGATTAGAAAACTCAAAACCAGACAATACACCAATGGTAACATGAGACAAACTATCCAAGAGTGATGAATCAACTGAAGTTAATCAAACATTATATAGATCAATGATTGGAAAGTTATAGTATGCTATGCATAGTAGACCAAACATTACATTAGTAGTTGGAATAGTGGTAATATTTTTCTACAAATCCAAGAGAAAATCATCTTATAGTGGTGAAAAGACTATTGAGGTACCTAAATGGAACTGATGACTTTGTCTAATATTACAAGAGGAATGAAAAATTTGAGATGAGAGCCTACACTGATGTAGATTTGGGAGGTAATATTGATGACAAGAAAGTGCTAGTGGAGGAGCACTTTTCTTAGGTAAAAGATTGATTACTTTGACTAGCAAAAAGAAAAGTTGTACCTCACAATCCACAATAGAAGTTGAGTATGTTTCAACTGCTATGAACTATACCAATATTGTATAGATCCAAAATCTATTGCCAAGTATGAAGGAAAAGGTAATTGAACCTGTGATACTCTATTGTGATAACACTAGTGCCATCAACATATCAAAGAATCATGTGATGAATGCCAAAACAAAGCATATTGCAATTAAGTATCACTATGTAAGAGAATTGGTGGAAGACAAGCAAGTATGAATGGAATATGTTAGTTAAACGTAATAGATTGCTGAAATCTTTACAAAAGCACTACCTAAAGATTCTTTTGAGAATCTTAGAGGAAAGTTGGGGGTGATACCCCTATCAAAGGCTATTTGAGAAACAATAAAGATTGCGCTGCATCAAATGAGTTGATTGTTGAAATGTTGTGAATTGATATAGAGGATACTTAATTTAGGAGTATGCCTGAAGTAATCAAAGTGCTGAAGTTCTAAATCAGTCACAAAGCAAGGTGATAGAGGGAGAAATTGGAGTACCTGCATATGCTATACTTGCATGATAAGATGCTTAAATAATACGTCTCTAGCATTGTTGTCAAAAATGGAGAAATAGTAGAAACAAATCAAGAAACATCCAAATAGATAGAGAATAGACTAATAAAATTCAATTAGATAGAGGGAGAGGTAGCATGAAACTGATGAACAAATCTATAGGATCGAATGGATAGAGGGAGAAGTACCTGATACCAGAATAAGTAGAATGTGATCAATGCATACAAAGGGAGAAATAATGTAAGAAGGAGTCAAGAATAGTACAAGATCAACGAAATAGTGGTAAGCCAACAACAAGAGGAAAGAAAAAGGAAACAATGAAAGAGGAAAGAAAAAGGAAACAACAGCTAAGAGGGAGAAGCAGAAGTAAAGTAATTAGGATAGAATATTAGAGAGGGAGATGTGAAAATTGATGGTAACACATTTTTTTTTTTTGGCATTTGATTTACTATTTTAACCTAGTTAGCATTTTGATAATTTGGTTGATTGGTTTGGTTTGCCATCAATGTCAAAGAGTGAGATTGTTGGAAATCTAATTGAAAAGATCATTATTGAATAAGAGAGATTGTTGTAAAGAAGGAAATTGTTGATAAAGAATGTTTTCAATAATTTTTTTGTCACTAATGTCAAACCTGCTATTTTTTGGAATAAAAATTTCTTATAAGATCCAAGTACTATCACTTAGTTAATTGATGAAGAGGATTTAATCAACAAGATGTAACAAAAATACCTAAGAGAAAGATTGAGTTGTGGTTTTTTAATGAAGTGTAAGGATTAGTTAAGATAATGGTAAAATGATGTATTGATAATATACTTGAAGATACAGATGTTGGCCACACTTAGAAACACTAGAAGTATAATGTAGTGCCTGCCCCTAGGTCGCATTTTTGTTATCATTGTCGAACACATTTAGGGCTAGTTTTATGTTGATGGTTAGCAACATTATTTTGAGACTATTAGATATTGTGCCATGTATTCAGTTGATATGTGATGAGATCACTTAGACTTTACATTTCATGTATGCATGATGATTACCTCAAAATGGTTCGAGGTTTCTATCGAATATATGTTGAGAGGTTTGGGTTTTGGAGGCAGAGCAGTGCTTGCAGTGCTCCATGGCTAAATCCTCTTCTTGTCGGAATAGCGGAAATTTGGAGTAGGGTTTGTCGATGCGCATGCTTTGGAGGAGGTAACTACCATAGGGTATCTGAAATTCTTTTCAACCCACTAGTAATTGCTTCATTGATTTCCTTTTGTCACTTGTTTAAAAAAAAAAATTGCTAAATTGATGCTTGCTTTTTTCGACATTTTGGTTGATCTAGTCACTATTGCAATTCAATGCAAACAATTAACTTTAATAATAAACAAATTAATAATTTGTAAAAATAATCTTCCTATAACATTATTATAAAACTTCAATTATATACAATATTCTACAAATTTATTTTTTTAATTACTATCTTTTATTGAATAAATTATTTTATAATTTTAAAAAGTCATAACTAAAATAACAAATTATCAAATTTATTAATTTTAAAAAAACAATTTTTTATATTAGAAATAAGGAGATCAAAATTACAAGAGATCATAGAGAATCAAAGTTTAGAGGCCAAGCCTCACACCATCAAAAATGAAGTATATACAACGAAACAACAGAACAAAATCATAGACCATGACACCAAGAAAAGCTCATCAGCCTAGGTGTCCACCCAAGCTATCCAGCCCAAGGGGCCATCCATCCACACCATGCTTTTCGGATCTTGAATTTATTAATTTAAAAACAACAATTTTGACAATAATGTTTAATTTTTTTCAAACAAATTAAAAACATAATGATAATTTATTAAAAATAAATAAAAAAATAATGCTTTTCTAAAACATTAAATTGTTAAAAATCTTAGGTAAATTAAATTACCTCATTAACCAAACTTAATTAGGAATGAATCCTAGAATATAAAACTAAGTATGACAAAGGTAAATATAAAAGGGACTAGTATAAACAAGAGGCGCAAGCGCCAAAGTTCCTGCCAAATTTGATGATTTCAAGATATTAAATGTGTCGTAGTCTAGAGATCTATGAAGTTGAGTTTGTGAGATATGAAATGTTTGTTTAGAAGTTTTACAATTTCTAAGAATATATTTATGATTGTTCAATTTGCATTGTGCAGAAAAATAATAACCATAAAATAAGGTTGAATTAAAAATAAACATGAATATTATACTTTCAATTGCTTCCTTCAAAAGATATGTATAAGTTTTTCTTAATTAAATATTCTAAAGAGCAAAAGTAGTAAAAATAGCAACAAAATTGAAAATAATAGGAAAGTTTTAAAAATTTGAAGATTTTTTTAATTACTAAAATCACACTTATGCACACGAGTAGATTTTTTTGTACATGCAATTTAATGTAATGTTTTCAAATCTTCAGAATCTTGGAAGCTGGGAGAATTTGAGAACTTTGTTACTATTGCATGATGTGGACATAATAAAGTTTTTCAAACTTCGTAGTTTTTTTTAGTAACATAAATATAAAATACATGCATGAGAATTTTTTGAAAACCAATTTAATAAATAAATAAAGCATAATTTCTATTTCAATTGACTAATTACTAATTTACCAATTACTTTGACATTTAATTGACCTTATAAAATAGTGTGGGAAGCACTCAAACGGGTATCTAAGAAGGGATAAAAAACAAAGGTATTAAATTTACTTCCTGACTAATGCATAAAAATAAATAAACATAAATTAATTTAAAAATAATATTTATGCTTTAAAAAAATGAAATACACTTATAAAAATATCAATATAATAAAAATTATATATGTTAGATAAATGTATAATCTAATAAAATTATATTAAAAAAAAAAAAAAATCTATTAAAAGCATTCGTTTAGATATGTAAAAATAAAAATAATTAAATTCTAATTTAAACTATATATAAATTAAAATAAAAATAAATATGAAATTAAAGCATATAAAAAATAATTTTCAAAATTTGACAATTTAAAAGAGTTAAAATGTTATATTTGATTAAAATATCTATATTTGAATAATATTTTACAAATGAAAAAAAAAACATCAATTAAAACTATTATCTTCTTTTAAAAAGTTTATCCACTTGTCACAAATGTGGAAAAGATAAGATTGAAATTAATGCATTCATTAATAGAGATAAAGTTGCAATTAATGCTTGCAAGAGGTGTTCAAAAAATAGTTGTATTTTTGTTGAAGGAAAATGAATTTTTTCATTGCTTTTTTCATTATGAGCCAATAAGATTTCAGTTTAATGGTATTTTGTTTTTTCATTAAATAAGATGAAAATGTGAACTTTATAATAAATTTTGAACTCAAAATAATTCTGAAATCTTATTGGACAAATTAATTGGTTTAAGAAATTGAAGAGATCCATAAGTATTCCTGCCGTAGGCAGGAACTAATAAAAAGATTGAAATAAGACACTCACAGTTTGACATTTTTTCTGACGACAATGGTGGACAACGATGCATGGAGATGGAGATGGAGATGGAGATGGAAGGCATCAGATATATGGGGCCGCAACCAATTTGCTGGCTGCATAGCCGCTGCCTTATCGGTGCATGCCGGTTTCTCGACCGACACGAATCACTCTAGAGAAGACTTGACTTACTTTAGTTGTTGAAATGATATATTTTTTTATTTGCTGTAAGTCTTCGGTTGAATGCGATTCGTTAGAAAACCATGCTCTGATTTTAACTTCTTACAGCTGGCGAACGTTATTTCACTAGTTACTACTTTTGACTTTTGGTTCTGCATATGTAATTCAGTAAAGAAAAAGGAAAGATATCGTTCACACTTCACAATATAGCAAAGACGAAAATAAAAAGAGAAAAGGCAAACGAGAGGATTAATGGAATTAAAAAGAAGTCTGTTCATAACAATAATAGTTTTATGATCTTTTTGATACGTAATGACAAAAACCACCATTGATGAAACAAAGGGCCATAACATTCTAAAATTTATCGGGCCTCTCTTCTTTTACGAATCTCTCAGACTTTGACTTTCGGAATTGATGGCGCTACTTCAGCCATCTCGATTATTGCGTAGCCTATTCAGAGTCTATTTATAAAACTCGAAAGTATGCAAGAAACGGATCACCATCTACGCCCTTCCTCGATGAGAATTAAGCATTTGCCCTTAGCCATAGTTGCAAGTCTTGCAGCGTATATTTGCACTGGTGTCAATTTGGATGTTGGCGATACGCTTCAGATGGGGGCTCCGCTCACTGGCAATCAGACCCTAATTTCCAAGAATGGAACGTTTGCATTCGGATTTTTCAGTCCGACTGGAACGAACAATTGGTACATTGGCATCTGGTATGCACCATTCTCTCAGAGGGCCATAGTTTGGGTGGCTAACAGAGATAATCCTGTCAAAGAATTGCCGGGTGTTCTGAACTTTGCGAGCGACGGTCATCTCAGATTGTTTGATAGAACTAATGGCCTGTCAGTTTGGTGGACTGATATTGGGCGGTAAAGCATCCAAAGCAGTCATAACGGACTCCGGTAATTTCATTGTACTGGGTGACGGCCACAAGGAGTCTGCGATTGTTTGGGAGAGTTTTGCGCATCCGACAGACACATGGTTGTCTGGCATGAAGATGTGGAAAGGTATGGCCCTAACTTCCTGGAAGAGTTCTTCTGATCCTGCAAGTGGTCTTTTCTCTTTCCGAATGGACACGTCTCCAGGAAAGACGCAGATGATGATGCTTTTTAATAACACTGTTCCATATTAGTCCAGTGGAGAGTGCCTTGGGCCGAATCATTTTACTAAGGTTCCAGAACTCCAAGGTCGGAAGAAAGTTCAGGGGTCATGTGTGACGCTTTCTCCCTCAAGAATATACATCAATTTTGACCTAAACCCTATAGATCATACTTTCACGGGGCGTTTCCTGTTAAATGAGAACGGTGAATTTCTACTCTACTTCTGAATGGATCATGATAGCTCGAGTCTGAGATGGTCGACATACCGAGGTCAATGCAGTGACTATGAGATCTGTGGAGCAAATGGACTGTGCAATGCGAATGATGTGTGTAGTTGTGTCCAGGGATTCACGCCCAAGCTGTTAGAAATAGTCAAAAACCCATGCCAGTCAAATCCACATCAGCTTCTGTTATAATCACTACAGATTTTTTTGCTAAAAGGATATGGATGCTGTCTACCAGGATAGGTCATACAACTCTATAAAATCCACATTTCCTTGTGGACTAAGTCTTACAGCTCATGCAGCCATCCACTTGTCAAAAGCCTAGAATTTTCCTCTACTGATTTTATAGCTGGAATCCTCTATTTATAAAGGTTATGTAATTGGTTATTTGTGTGCAGCTAGATCAATATGAATATTGCAAGTTATATTTTCTTGAGATCTGCTGTCACCATTTTTTAGTTGTTTCATAGTTTTAATTTTCACTATGGTTTAGTTGTTTCATAGTTTTAATTTTCAATATGGAATGATAAGAAAGGCTGATCATTGAAGTCAATGTTTGCAATATGAAGTCAATGTTAATGTTTGCAATGTGTTTGAAGTATTTCAAAAGTTTAAGGCATTAGTTGAAAATCTCATATTAAAAAATAGAAAAGCAAAAGAAACATGGTGACAACAGATAACAAAATTATTTCATTAATCTGACTGCACCATGTTTCTTTTGCTTTTCTATTTTTCAATATGGTATCAGAGCCTAGTTTAGCCAGGTTCAGCTGGAGATTCATTTAGAAGTTCAGCAAGAAATATTGCTAGAGGGTTTTGGTGAAGGAAAATATATTGCTGGAAATGGTTTGTTTGCAGGGCTGATTTTTTTTTTTGGAGTGATATTTGGTTGCAGGGCTGTTATGCTGCTGGAGTATTGCTAGATTTGTTTGAACTTGATCTTTTTGCTAACATAGGTTCTTCAAATGAAGTTTTGCCTATCTTTGATGGAAGTGGTTTTGCAGATTGGAAGATTGCAGTCAATAATGCTCTAAGAGAGAAGGCTTTATGGAGGTTAGTAAATAAAGTAATTGGGGAACCTCAACAAACTGATAGAGAAAAGGAGTTGTGGAAATGCAAGTTGGAGCAAGCTAGAGAAGATATGTTGTTGTCAAATGAAAAGAAAGGCTAATCATTGAAGTCAATGTTTGCAATATGAAGATCACAATAGTGATGGTTGTAGCAAGAGGTGTACTATCGGTTGTACCCAACACTTCAAAAGTTTTTACTATATTGATGAACCATGTATCTGAAAAATATTCTTAGAGAACTAGCGAGCACAGCAGCTAGGTACCCATGTGACTCGGTAGACGGATTATTTTTCATATGGACTCAATATTAGTATGCTAGAGAAAAGTTTAGAGTTGGTTTACCTATCATTGGATCAATGGTTTTGTGAAGTTTGAAAGGTTTGTGGTAATCCAAAACCACTTGTTTAAGTAAATCTATTGAACGGTTTGTGGTAAGCTAAAACCACTTATTTAGGTGAAAAACCTAAAAGTCTTGAAGGGTTTGTGGTAAACAAAAACCACTTGTTTGGGTGAAAGATCCTAAAGCATTTTTTTTCGAAGAGTTTGTGGTAAACTAAAACCACTTGTTTGGGCTCTCTATATATAGAGGCCATTGCATAGCCTTAGAGCAATTAGTTTTGATGAATACAATTTGCTTCTCTCTTAAATGTTTATTTCTGTTTTTTTCATTGCCAAATATTTGTGCTTATTTCAGATCTTAGTAAATCTTAGATCTCTTATTTTTTATCACAAGCAACTGGGTTCTCAAAGGGGTTGGTGGTCAAGCGGGTGTGCTCGGCGAAAACCCCTGCAGTGCTCTCACGGGAGGGGCACAACGGACGACTTCTTAGATGTCAAGAACCAATACTTGCCCAAAAAGGAAGCTGTCTTCATCAACAACGAGCCAACACAACAAGGCTGCCAAAAAGCTTGTCTCAGCAATTGCTCGTGCACAACCTTTGCTTTGGGTATTTCTGACCCACGAGTCTGCAGATTGTGGTTTGGAGATTTATTCGGAATGAGCGTGTCATCGGAGGGCCGATCCGTCTTCGTTAGGCTGGCAGATTCTGAGATCCCACAGCTGATTTCGCAGAAAAGCAACAAAGCCCTTGCCTCTACAATTTTACTTGGTGCAACAACATCTTTTTTCGCTATATTTGCTACCCTGTTGGCAGTGTTTGTTCTGTTGAAGCACCAAAGGCTGTGGAAGAGAAATCTTCGAGAGGAGGTCCCAGTGTCACTGAGGAAGTTCAGTTATAAAGAGGTGAGAATAGCAACGGACAATTTCAAGCATAAACTGGGTAGTGGAGCATTCGGCACTGTTTTCAAAGGAACTCTGCCAAACAAGACGCCTATTGCTGTTAAAAGATTAGTGAGTTCCACGCCAGCAGAAAAGAAATTTCGCACTGAAATAATCACCACTGGCAGGATACAACATGTGAATGGCTCTCAAAGGCTACTGGTGTACGCCTACATGCCAAACGACTCTTTAAAATCCTTCCTCTTCTCTACACCGGAAGAGGTAGAGAAGGTGTGGAACTGGGCGACTCGGTTTCAGATTGCACTGGGTACTGCACGAGGATTAGTTTATTTACATGACGAATGCAGGGATCGTATCATTCACTGCAATATCAAGCCTGAAAACATCCTTCTGGACAGTGACTTCAGCGCAAAGGTTGCTGATTTTGGGTTCGCAAAGCTGGTGGGCAGAGATTTCAGCCGAGTACTGACCACCACAAGAGGAACTCGTGGGTACGTAGCTCCAGAGTGGATCTTAGGCCTTCCTATCACTCCCAAGGCTGATGTGTAAAGTTACGGAATGACTTTGTCGGAAATTATATCAGGCCGAAGAAATCTGGATTTAACGGTGGAGGAAAGTAGAATCTACTTTCCTATCTGGGCTTCATCTCAGATTCAGAAGGGAAACACGAGAGGCCTCGTGGACACAAGGATAGCGAGTGAGGCGCATATGGAAGAGGTGAGAAGAGACACTGTAGTGGCTGGGCTGTGCATTAAAGATGATGAGAATGAGAGACCGAGCACGAGTGAAGTGGTGAAGTTGTTGGAAAGCACAATGGAGGCTCGTGTACCACAAATTCCAAAGTCTCTACAGGTTCGCATAGGGGAGATTGGTAGCGCAACCGATAGCTCAACTATTTCCCTAAATGCAAAGTAGAAGAGGTTTGTGAAGGGAAGGGATTAAGATAGATATACTTGCTGCCACATCATCTAATTGAGAGGAATCTACTTGTTGTCGTGTTTTCCAATTAAGACTAGGAGTAACCTCTGCTGTGTGAGAGCACAAAATAAATATATCCTGGAAATATTTCGCAATGTTCCTTTCATCGTTTATATCCATAAGTTGATGACACTGTACATTTTAAAATGTAGTTTTTAATAATAAAATGTTATTGTTTGTTGGGATATAAAGTTTAGCACTAGCATGAATTTTCCCTTCTTCTCTTTGAATAACTATTTAAATGGTAATCAGATATTTGAGTAATTTATAAAAAATTCTGTTGGAATGTTCAAGTAGGCAAGTTTCACTGAACCACAGTTAGTACTCTTCTTGTGTATTTGGTCTTCTTTGAATCCATTTTTTTGCTTGTTTCTATATTTACAACTTTTAGATTGATATTTGAAAAATAAAAATAATATTAATTTAATAAAAGATATTGCATTGCACATTGAGAGTTATAGGGAACTATGTTCAGAAAGGATAAAGAACATCAACATAACATTAGGCAAACATCCCTTAAGACTCACTATTTTTGGGCTTTGCTCATGTTGATTGTAATACTATAAGATTCTTGAAATTCTTATTGTAGATATCAAATGTTTAAAAGCCATAGACAACTTTTCTAGTCTTACAAATATTAAATATTTTTTAATTAATTAATTAATTTACCATTCATTTACATTTAAATGTTTGTCATGAGATTTTTTTGTGGAATTAATTAAATAGTGAGCATATTAATTTTGGAGTGGTACATATATAATAGATAGTTATGATATTTTATTTGAGACAAATAGTTATTTATCTCACCTATTAACAAATTAATTTTTTAATTTTTTACTATAATATGTATAAGTTCTCATGTGTTCAAATATTGGTCGATTTTTTATCAACAATTGAATTTTTTTCATCATAGATTAATTAATAATAATATATAGTAAAAATTTGGGGTAAGATTGGATAATATATTCACAAGAGGATGGTCTACTGGACTCCACTCAACTTCAAGTCCCTTTCCCCTATGTTTAATCTTTATTGAATACTAAGAGATTTCTTTGTATTTAATTAAATTTTTTTAGATAAATTGAATAGATATCAAATTTCTCACATATTAATAGCTACCATTATAATACTAAAAGTGGTATGTCATTTACATCTTTTTTATGAAGTGTGTAATTTTATAATTGTTATTAAAAAGTGTTTTAGCAGATTCATTTAGTGACAATTGAAAAAATCTTGTACAATATTGTGTAGTTTATCAAATCTCTTTATTTGTTGAGCTTCTTAGCACAACAATCTATACACTCATTTTGATATATTGACTATACTAGCAATCATATCTAAGTGTGCAATTACTATGCTATAGAAATGTTCGATTTGAGCGAGGAATCCCTTTTAGTTTTCTATTTATATTTTATAAATATCTACAATTGACATTAAAGAATTAGAACTATAACGCCCCGCCAAGGGATCTAAAGAATTAACCTAAAATTTCACTAAATTTGGTAGCCTTTTTTTTTTTTTTTGACATAAAAGTAAATCCATTTACAACTTATACATAAATAATGAAAGCAATAGCAATAACCATCTAAACATAACATGTTACATTCTTTAAGGTTCCCTTAACATAGAATTACATATAAATCAACTAAAATTATTGAATCCATCTA